>KV751330.1:851896-873602 GCA_001698575.1 Mola mola | reverse complement strand
AGGATACACCTTTTTAAGTTATCCAGATAATCCATCCAGATCCCTCACACAGGTTTTCTGTCTAATCATGTTGGTGTTGGCTGACAGATTTCTTCCATGTAATCTAAACAATGTGCTCAATACATTTCATAGCTACATGTGACATGTTGGTATTTCTTGTGTACAGATTACATTTTTTTTTTCTGCTGGTGTCTTTCCTCTTTTCAAAATCACCTCAGTAAAGTAGAATAAACGATCTTCAGCTTTAGGCTCAAGTAGAATAAACTGGACAGGATTGTTGTCGAAGAGAAGTAGAGAAACTGGGCGGTGGACAAAAATGGGACTGTGTGTTCCAGCCTGACTTTGTTCCTCTGTCTTATAGGGTGGAGTTTCAGAACAAGTTCTACAGCGGATCAGGCTACAAGCTGACGCCGTTCTCCTTCTCATCTCTGATCAATGCACCAGCTCCTATATGAGTGACTAAATAATAAATGAATATTACCAAACACTTAGATTATCCTCTCTACATTAGCAAGTACTTGGACTACAATTACACACATCAGAATGAATGTTTCTGTCTTAACAATAGTTTTCTTTCACCTGTCAGTTATGAAAAGGTTTAATTCACAGGCACAACGGTCCTGACGTTTTAGACTTGTTTTACATCGGTGTAATGAGAATTAATTACAACTGCATTATATGAAATGAAAAATATTATGTATTCATTTGCTATTTTTTTTTTTTTAATTATCCTTTTTATGTACTTCTGATTATTCTTTGGCTCAATGATAATTTACTGTTCACTGTTTGAAAATATAGGATGGGCTTCAATTATGAAAAGGGAATGCACATCAATTAATGAATTTGTTTTGCATATCGGAATTACATGAATGATTTTCGTCAGCCAAAAATACTTTTCCATCATTGACATGTCTTCCAAGCACAATCCAGAAGATGTATTGGGAGTAAATGTTTTTTATGTGCCTTACAAGCACAGAGATGTGCCTATTTATCCACTAAGTCTTCTGGCCAGATCAAAGCACCCATTACTATGCCACTATTTTGAACAAAATGAATTGATATGTCTTTTTTTTTCTGCCAGTTGGCACTGTAAAATATCAAATTTGAACTGAAAATAAATACGATTTTCTTGTATGTTGTTATTGTCGTTTACTGAACGAGCCACATTTCCTGTTGTGTTGTCTCATGATTTATTGTGTTAAATATGTGTACATATTTGTTAGTTACCATTTATACTTGATTCTAATATCACAATGTAAAAAATATCCCCTAACAAGAAGGAGGTCTATCATTCAAAATCATGAAAGTACAGAAACAATTGAAGTGCTTTGCGTTGTTAAGCAGAAGAGTACATACACGTAAATGACTGATTCATGGATAATGTTGTGGAGATGGAGATAATTTTAAAAACTCTATGAATTGTTTTAGGTCATTTTATAGTAATCCTTTACATTTTTTAAATGACCAGCTATTCTTTATGTAAAAACATGCAGTTGCAGTGCTTCTCAGAAAAGTAATGGGGTAAAAACACATTTTTTAGTTACCAGTTATACTTCATTATAATATCACAATGTAAAAAATATCCCCTAACAAGAACGAGGTCTATCATTCAAAATCATTAAAGTACAGAAACAACTGAAGAGCTTTGCGTAGTTAAGCAGAAGGGTACATACATGTAAATGACTGATTCATGGATAATGTGGAGAGGGAGGTAATTTTAAAAACCCTATCAATTCTTTTAGGTAATTTTATAATAATCCTTTACATTTTTTAAATTACCATATAATCTTTATGTAAAAACATGCAGTTGCAGTGTTTCTCAGAAAAGTAATTCCAATTCCAAAGTTCCAATAATAAGGTTGAACAACAAAGTACCTTTGAATTTCAGTTAGTATAACGTGTATTTTGTTTATTCAGTCACTTTGCACCACTGGAATTTAAATCATCTATTTATAAAAAGTATGACACACAGACCGGACCATCCGAAGCGCTCGTGTTTGTTTCTACCCGTGAAGCCTCTAAAGTAACGCCAAGTAAGCCGGATGTTGTCCGAATGTCAACGATCGCGCTTCACATGTCACCGTTTATCCTTTACATATAAGTACTACACAGTTACTTTATTTTAAAGGGCCAAACGGATATTAGCTCTCTGACAGGACAGTAAATTTGATCGAGCTGCTGAGGAGCAGATGGCTTTGAGCGAAATGAGTCGCAGCGTTCGGCTGCTGATGGGTCAAATTCAAGGATGTCGCCTAACTTTCGCCACCAACCAGACAGGTGAGTGAAGGTATTTTCACCAGCCGTCTTCCTTTGTGGTCTCTTCCGTGAACATATAAGCCAATAGCCCCCTAGCTGCTGTTGTATTTGTCAAGAACGTTGTGTTAACGTGTAGCCTGCTAGCAGAAATTAGCTGATGAACTTACTTCACCGTTTGGATTCGTAAGAGCGTTCTGGTCTCGTCTTCGGTTTGAGGAATCTGTTGTTTTTTTTTGTCACCCAGCTCGGTGTCTGAGCCAGACAGCTTCTCAGCCGGAGCCCAGAGCGGATGATAATGAAGCCGTGAATCCGACCTTCGTGAACAGAAACCCTCGGAACCTCGAGCAGATGGCTCTGGCTGTGAAGGACCGGGGCTGGAAGACGACGTGGCCCCACCGGGAGTTCTACCACAGGTGTGTGCGCGTCCATCCGTCCACCCATCCATCCATATCCGTGTGACCTTCACCGGGTTGCGGGAGCCTTTCACAACTGGGAACAGCAGTTTATCACCGGGCTGGGATGTAGAGTCGTTATTTAGCCACAGTGCTAAAAATGCACCTCGATGTGTGTGTATTTTTCAGTTATAGTGCATCATAATAGCTGTTTAATCTGTTTCATACAATATTCGTGGCCTAATTCAAAAAATGAGTCTACTGTAAATGAACCCAATAACATTTGGAGCAACTGTTCAGCATATAATATATGTATAGGGTGAGATGGAGGATGATTCGCTGTGGCGACTCCTGGAAAAACTTAGGTAAAGCCGAAACAGGAAGAACATTTTGTGACGCACATTTTTGCACCAAATGCTAGACTAATAAAGTTATAAAAAGTTGCATGAATTACCAAAAACTGTTACAGAGCATCCTGACAGTGCATTTGGTCTCCTCCTCCCTGCATTTCTCTTTCTCACTTCAGTTGAAACCCTTTTGCTGTTAAATATTTTCAGGCTGGTGTTTTCTCGCAGCCAGCACCATGTGACGGCACAAGTGTTCTCCAGCAGCTCTCCCGACCCGGTGATTTCCTGCTCAACCAAGGAGTGGGCATTGAAGAAGGAGCTGGTCTCTACAAGCTGTGTGGCAGCGTGTCAAGCTGTCGGGGAGGTGTTGGCACGTCGATGCCAACAGGCGGGCATCACCAGGATGGTGTACAGAGCAATTCCCTGGACATACCGGTCAGATGCTGTGAGTAGATGTGGCTGCACCCAATATTAATTTCTTTTTCCCCGCCCTCATCTTAACCCCTCACTTGCCTCGTGTTTATCTGTTTGACAGGTTCAGTCATTCAGGGCAGTGATGAAAGAGGGAGGAATCACCCTCAGCGAACCACGAAGGAAATACGTCGGCACATGAAACTAGGTGCCATCTATCACATTGGATGTTTTGTAAGCTGCTCTCTGTACCTCTTTCTCTGTATTTAGTTGACCATCACAACAATGAATGATAATAAAAAGAGAATCAAATGAAAGGACTGCTTGTCCTTTGTCTCATGTGGATCAAATATTTATTAACTGAATCAGATCTCTGGTTTGATATTTAATGTAAAAAAACTGACCCATTTGAGTGTACTCATTTATTTCTAACTCTAAACTGGAGACAGAGCATAACACAACAACTTGATGCTGGCTCAGTGGACACAGATCATAAAGCAGGCATTTTCACAGTGAGCATGCAGCTAAAATTGATCACTTTTAACTTCAATGGATAAAAAGTAAAAGCAGGAAAATATTCTCCATCAGCATTCAGTGATCAGAACAGCGTGTTGAATAATTCACTCCGGCCATTACATGTCAACATAAATACAAAAAAAAACCCTGAACAATTTGCTCTCACCTGTTGGCATAAAAACACATAACATGCTCCTGGGTCATTAGCAATTTTTTGTTGATGCATATATTCTTTATATATTTATATACATGCATTCAAAACCTGTAGAGGTCATCAGATTGTAGTAAAAACACCCGTCAGAGTCATATTTCATTCTCAGGTTCAGGGCAGTCACATAGCCCTGGTGTTTAAATACAGCAAATACTAATAAAATGGTACCAATTCATATATTTAAATATGTGAATTGGCACAGTGTGAATACACTGTTTGGCAAACAGGGCAGTGCTGGCCCTGATTTGGTCCATAATGCACAGCTTAGATAAGTAGAATTTCTCCCAACTGTGACGAGAGAAACACGTTTAAAATCTTCTTTTGGAATGGAAGCATACAGCCTCGTCTTCAGATGAACATAAAGGCGATCAGTAGTTGCATAGATATTCTTGGAGTGGCGGTAGGATAGCAAAAGAAGAGACAGGAAAGAGGGAGAGATGGTACACTATATGTGGTAAATTATGTTCTAAAAATAAAATTTTCACTGATAACTTCAGTTATAAGAAATCCTGAATC
Source organism: Mola mola (assembly GCA_001698575.1). NCBI lineage: Eukaryota > Metazoa > Chordata > Actinopteri > Tetraodontiformes > Molidae > Mola > Mola mola. The sequence goes on along the minus strand of KV751330.1, from coordinate 868,953 downwards.
ATTGATATAACAATACAATGAGATCTCTTTTTCTTTTTCATCTCTTTTCTCGGGCCAGTCAAATCATCAGTGCACCATTACTTATAATATTTATGAAATGTAAAGCCAGAGCATATCAGTGTATAAAAACCTTGGCATGTCTCAGGTTAATACTTTCCTTCAGGTGTTTTCTTCTGTTACAACACGTCCCTCCCTCCCTCCCTCCCTTCCCTGCTGCAGCTCCCAGCCACCCTGCCTCTTTCAGCTCTTTAAACTTTGCTTTGGCCTGCATCCGGCAGTCTCTGTGGTTCAGGCGAACAGTCCACACACGCCCTCTGGTGAGTCAGACGCCGTCGGCCTTGGCTACCTTTCCGTTGTTCCAGAGACCGTCTTGGACTGCCAGGGAACTAATGAAATATATGAGTTAAGGCGTTAAACCAGTTTTTCAACCTTACAATTAGATGGGAGAGCTAAACGTTCTGTTAATGTTTGTTCATGATTACCAAACAAACTGAAATGTTTATAAGAATAAAGGCAGAGTAACAAGAGCAAAGAGGATGCATATAGAACTAATCAATTCAATATTGTACCAGCTGCCTCTAAACTACCTTTAAACAGCAAAACTTTAAAGAGAGACAGTCTCTGTGCTTCATTTACTTGTTCTTGGTCGACATCGTCCAGTTCACTGATGGACTGCATGAGCGAGAACAGGGTCATCCTGCCACTGCGATTCACACTCGGAGAGACCTTCAGTTAACAGAGGAAGAGAGACATCTAGTTTAGGAGCGGGATCTGAATGAAAGCGTGTGTGAGAGAATCTGTGTCGGGGAGCCAGCTCACCTTGTCTACTTCATCTACTGTGATGACTGGACTCACCTCAGGCTCGCTGGTGGACTCGGGGTTTGGCTCCACAAACACCTGGGTGTGTTTGAGAGCATGAGGATCAGAGGACTGAATTACAAAAATGCTCATAAGGTATCCCTGATGTAACTTACCTCTGGATCTTCATGTGAATCGTCTGTGCTCAGCTCATCTTCATCTTCATCTTCATCTTCAAGTCCTTCATCACTGTCCTCCTCCTCATGCTCCTCCTCTTCTTTTTTTGACTCGCTCTCCTCCCTCTTGTGTAGTGACTTCCGTCTTTGGTCTTTAGACTTTCGCCTCCACAGTGCGCTGTGACGCTGCTGGCTGCAACAATGAGGGAACATGTATTAACGCAGGACATCACAAAATATTTGCTCATTTTGGTGTCGAGCTCTTCCTCAAGCAGAATGTCGTCCGTGACATCTGACCTTGCGTTGAGGATCCCGTTGTAGATCTGGAGCTGCTTCATGAAGCCCTCGTTGGGTTTGACAATGGACCGGCGATCCTTGACGTAGGCCAATGCCACGTCCAGCGGCCAGTGCTCCTGCTTCATGGCATAAGCGATCACCGTGGACCCAGAGCGAGAAATGCCCATCTTACAGTGCACCAACACCGCCTGCCCACTCATCCTGCCATACACAGAGACCAAAAAAGCTCACACTCTTGTTCCGACAACCCGCTGGAAGGCACCAAATGTAACAGGAAAACACTGCAGACACAACGCTTTAACACATCGTAATATAAGTCATAGTGACCGCTCAAAACTGCTTAATGGGTGGTGAGGCAAAGTGTGACAGGATATAAAGGAATAGTTAAAAATTTTGAGAAAAACACATTCACATTATAGGTGAAGATTACCTTCTACATTTTCCAGCTTACTACATAAAAACACACATATGAAGGATATGAAAGGGAATGTGTTTTGATTCTTAGCATGTGCCTGTTTACTCAAATTTTCTTTGAGAATGGGCTAAAGGCAGTGAGACTTCAGGTCCACGGTAACCCAATAGGGTATACCTATATTAGCATACAGTTTATGGTCCATTAACTAACTGCAGCTATGCATTAAATGTTTATGGTTTGGAGTGTATTTCAGATCGAGTATTGGCTAAGCGATGACGATACTCTCCGACCAATCAGTGGTCCGCAAAGGTTTACTTCTCCCTTTTGGTATAGAGTAGCAGGTAAATTTTCCCAGCAGAAAAAAAAGAAAAAGGCAAGTTGAGGTGGAGCATTGGAAAAAGGGCATAACACAGTGTTATTGTTTGTTTAAATGTGGAACTCTTTCTTGGCGAGGCACAGTAACTTCCTGGCAAAGGCTGGAAGTCAAAAATAGTCCTGTGTTTATTGGGCTTTAGTGGTGTGATGATTTTGTTACTGTTAGGCAGAGCTAGACTACCTGTTTCCCTCTGTTTCCTGTCTTTGTTGCAAGCTAACCAGCTTGGGAGACAAGTTTCGTGTTTGGCCGACAAATCTAAGAGTGGCACTGACCTTCTCATCTACTGTCTGACTGAGCCGCTAACCAGGAGAATAAAAAAATATGAAAAATGCTGTTTTTAATTCATATGTCCTATAACTGGACATTGTAAATGTGGTATGGTGAAATATGGAGTGCGGGATTAACATCATACGTTGCTTGCTCATTAGGCTCACATGTATATCACAGTATAGCTGGTTTTCACACAGGAGTCCGTGGTGACATTTATGTGCTGGCTCATCGGTAGTAATCCATTTAATCATGAATATATGAGAAGAATTAAGATACCAGACAAGGTTTTGTTTTGTACTTCCTCCCACTCCTTTGTGAATATATAAGTGAAGGCATCTTGTGACTGACAAATTCCTTTGCTTAATGCATTTCACCTCCGAAAATAGTTTTCCTTTTTTTATTTCCATTTATTTGTAAGAGTCTGTTTTTTTTTATTCTTTTACATGTTGAAACAAAAAAATATTCATATTCATACATATTCACAAATATTCTTAAAGATGGCACCCAATAAATCCAACGAGAAACGCTCACGTAGCACAAACACCCAAAAGCCTTTTGAGCTTTTGGGTTACTTCCTACTAAATATGATAAGTATATAGGCCTTAATGATAAGTTCATGAATTTAATAGCAATTGATTTTGTAGCACAGAAGAGGAAGAGAAACACAGTGACAGAGTGGACTACAGCAATTAGGAAACATTGGCACCATAAGCACGCTGATCGGGTTGGTGTAACTACTTTTGCCGCTACTGGAAGTTCTGCACTGCAGGTTTAATGACAAAAATGAGATAGAAAAATGTCTTCACAAGTTTGAATTTTAGAGGAACAGCTGAAGCCAAAAAAAAAAAAATTATAATCACCTTCATTCTGATAGTAAAGCTGGGTGAAGTTAGTCTACAAAACATTTTTATGGCACAGCAACACATTATTTCAACATCCTCCTAACCGACTGACGGCACTGAGGATATGTTTCAAAATGCGAAAAACAGAACACTGTTTATTTGAAATGACATTTTTTATCTTTTTAAGATGAAATCCTTACTGCAGCTACTAAGCTGAAGACATTAGCATGCATTCCTACAGTAGGTATGGTGCTCCAGTGTGTGTATGTATGTGTGTACCTTGCAGCGTTGATGAAGTTGTATGTGTCTGTCCAGTGCGAGAGCAGGTCGGTGGTTTCCACATCCTGCACTCTGATATTCATGTAAGTGAAAGAGTCTGGGAAAAAGTTGTCGATCTCCCTCGTCACATTCAGAATGTAGCCCACACTGAAAGAAGCATATTGTCGAGTCAGTAAAACACAAAAACACAATTGAATGCCTTCCACGGTATGAGACAATGATGACTAGAGGTGAACAACAAGAACAACAGACAGAGCTGTAGAAAGTGATGCAGTTGAAAACACTAACTTGTTTTTCTGCAGCTCCTCAAAGTTGGCTGCATTCCACTCAGAGCCCTGAAACCAGATAACGGGGAAGAGGTTGAGTCAAGGCTGCAGAGGACAAAAAGGAAAAGGGTCTACAGAGTCATCTTCCCTATCGCTGTCGACACACATCTACAAAGGGGAAGCTGAAGTCACATGACCACATCCTTGTGAAAGCAAGTTGACTGACTCAGGCACAAGAAATGTTTCTCGCTGTGAACAGTCACTCACTAGGTACAGGTAGTCAAAGATTTTGGAGGGATTGTCCATCTGACCGATGATGACCATCATTTCATTGTCAATGTACTCCTTGTAGGGTTTCAAGTCGAAGCCGACCTTGACCTTCAGGGCGCTGTGCACCTATACCAGCAGAGAAAAGAGCAAGTCATTCAGACGGACATCGTGTTTTTATTTTGGACCTTTAATTTTTCTCAGCATAATTTCATTCAAGCCAACCCCCTCTTTACAGCTGCCCAAATGTCTTACCATTCTGCATGTAATGGAGTCCAGGTCTTCAGTTCTCATGATGTCTCTCAGGTGCTTTCGGATCAGCTTCTCGTTGGAAAATCTCTCTGCCGAGCTTCCCGTAAAACAAAATGTGAAATTTAAGAACAAGCTGAATGTATATTCACTATGAGTGCTAAGCTGCGGTCGTAACAACAGCTTTAAATTCAGGGACTTACGTCTGTTCTTCGCTGTCCCTGCGGACTGACTCCAGGTCGGTCATGGCCTCCCACTCGTTGAGGCACAGGCGGTCCGACTCGATGTGCTGATGGTAGTGTTGGGCCCATTCCAGCCCATTGCCCGGGATCACCGCTGCCCTCACTGCCCGCTCGCAGCAGCCATGCAGCGCCTGCAGCACTGACCTTGGAGTAGGAGGGGAGGCGGCAGAAGTTAATGGAGGTCTGAGGAGGCTACATGGTTATGTCATTATTGAGGTACTTCCACTTTCACTCACCACATGGTCTGCATGGAAACGGGCTTAAAAATTCTGGTCTCTTCAGCCGAGGTAATGCTAAAACCACTGTGCAAAAAGGACTGAATACATGAGCTACAATAATGAAGTCAAAGAAAGATTAAAATAAAGAAGTCGCACTAATGAGATGCATTACAGAGCAACATTTTACTTTCATTTCACTGCAAGATTTAGCTCCATAAATAGGAGTATATATCTCACCCATCTCCATCCAGAAACACCTGTGTGTCGCTCCACACCGGCAGCACCAGGCCGACGGTGCACTGATCACTGCAAAGAGGCAGGGAGGATGCAAAAATGATTAACTTATCGCCCACAGATTCTCATCTTATATCTAGATCACACACACACCTCTCTGAGTTGGGGAAATCCATGCCCAGCAGTAAGCTCTCCTGTTTGTCAAGGGTGGAGACAATGATCAGATACCTGACTCTGACCGAGCTAACGGACTCCAGCTGCACCGCCTGCAAGACGCAAGGATGTGGCAGACAGAAAGGAAGAAGGAAAATGCAGTGAGGAAAGAGAAATTCAAATACTTTACATGTAACACGTTGCAGTTTCCTCTCATTACACAAAATTAAACCTGTCTGATTGCCACCAATTCAAATCATCTGCTTTGACTATCCCAAAGAAATCAAATCAGGAGAGGTAATGATCTGTTTAAAGAGGAAAAGGACAATACTTATTTGTTTCCATTAGCTCAAAGGATTGTGCTCTACAGGCAACAGTATGTCTCATATTTTCCTGCTGTCTACACAGCCTTTTTATTTTCGTGATATCTGCTGCATTCTCATGGAAGAATATTACTGAGACGAAAAATAAACACAGGTAAGTGTGATGGATTAGCTAAATCAAGAATGCGTTCATATTTAAATTTTTTTTTAGAGCAGAAATGAATCCAGCAGCTCCCTGCAGCTTTTGTTGATTAATCTCAAAATCAGTGGAATGCTTTCAATCTTAATCTTATTCAGATAATCTGCAGGGCCACTGATGTGTTTAAACCTCACCTCACCTGTGGGACTGTTTGTTTTCTGCTGAATGGAGCAGTCCTGAACCTCTGACTAAACAACCGGTTAGTACGATTACTGAAGAGGTAAATTACTCAAATTGTCAGAAGTGCTCTAACATACTCACTTGATACCTTTGCCCTTTTGTCCCACATCCTCAGAGTGTCTGTATACTTACTTGGAATTATTATCATGTATGGCGACATAAGGTGCCATGGCACTAAAAATTGAGTCCGGAAACCCGCTGTAACTTACAGAATGCAGCACTGAATCCCAAATCCATTATTTACTTATAAAGGGAGGTATTAGCACCAATATTGTAGAGCTGCAACAAATGATTATTTTAATCATCAATTAGTGTGCCAATTATTTTAACGATTAATTGATTAAGCATTTACAACATAAATTGCCAAAAAACAAAATGATAATTCTTCTTTAATTCAGTACAATAGTTAAAAACCCAACGTTTCTTATTTTTTTCCCCACGGCCAAGGTAGCTCAGAAACCCCCTAACTGAAGTGAACATTTGCAGGCTCTCTCTTTACAGAGTGGATGAGATATAATTATGAAAATCAATTTACTTGATTAGCATCATTAACCATAAATCAAAAGAAAAGATTGATGAAATAACCAAGTTTCTAATATAAAAGGTGCTCAAATTCCTTCAATTCAATTTGTTTTTGTTTACCATCTTATTTTTTTCATGAGGTTGGTTCCTCCCCCTCCTGGCATTCTTTGTCATTTAGTTTTTTGTGTGTGTTTAATGAGCTACTGCTATGAATTGCTGCGATTATGTTACGCAAAATTGGAGATATGTGGACTTACAGAAAGTGTCCATAAAGAGCTCAAGATGAGCCCTCAGTCACCTGATGATTTGACAGTGGAACAGCCCTAAACAGTGGTGGACTTTTAGAGTGGACACTAGGATTGAGTGTTTTGTTGTTTCAGGTTTTACTGATCTGCAAACACAGGGACTCACCAGCTTTATGCTATCTTCTGGCCGGAGCTGTTCAATCATGGCATGCAGCTGTCTGCGCTGTATGTCCGATTTTCCGTCACCTTCCTTCACAGGCGTAGCTGGAGAGGGAGAGCTCTCCTCATCATGGTCTTCTCTCTTGCCATCTTCCAGCAGGTGGACTGCCCCCTTAATGATGGCGAAGCTCTCCCTCATAAATGGAAAGACAACAATGAGCATCACACTGCTATGATCTACAAACAGGGAGTCATTTTAACTTATCGTAAATGGATGACAAACACTGCGTCTACCTTTTCTGAAGTCTCCCTTTTTTTGGGAGGATTTCATCCTGAAAAATTTTAAAGAAATTAATCATCAAGAAAAGTGGAAAATTGTGCACAACAACCAATTTTTTTTGTTTAATAATGATAATTGATGTCTGTAGGGTTCGGTTTACATTGCAGCAGACTTTAACATTTCTATATTTGTGAATTGACATATGCACACCCAAAACTTCTACACAGTTTAATATGCAAAAACACTGCACAATATTTTGAATGCTCCTAGCAGTTCAGGGCAAACATCTTATTTGACTAAGACTAAAGTGCTGAGAAACCTCTATGGGAGCATTGGAGGTAGTCTGTGATGTTAGTTCCTGTCAAAGTGTGGACACAAATTCCTGGAAAACAGGATTAGTAGTTTCTCTGGTGAAATGCAGCGCAGCTTAACACACGGTGCAGTGCAAGACCAAAGGGAGGAGACAGACATAGAGGCAGGTGGGAGCGGGGAAAGAGGTCAATAAAGGGGCAAAAAAATAAAAACATTACTAGTAAAAACATGGAGGGAAAAAAAGATTAAAGAGAGAGATAATGAAATGGAGAGAGCGGGAAATAAGAGAAAGAGAAAAGTAGCAGCAGGAACAAGAGTTTACGGAAAAAGAAACTTGAGACAGTAACATTACCTGTTACGCAACTGACAAGTCCAGACAGAGTCAAAAAAGAAAAAATTAAAGAGGAGATGTGTGCAGGAGCCAGAAGAGGAACGATGAGGGTATGTAGAAGATAAAAAGGAGAGAATACAAGTTAAGATAGTAGAGTGACTAAACTCTGTGACGAAATATGCAAAAATGAGAGTCTGACTCAAAGTCGAGTCATTCATGATTTAGTTGGCAATGGCAAAGACTACAAACAAAGCCAGAGCTTAAGCATTAAATAATCTTCATGGCAGTGGCAGAATGAGAGGACAGGAGATAACATTAAAGACTCATGATGCAGCATATATATAACCATAGTGGCTGAGGGCATTTCGACAGACAGACGTGATCTAATCACCCTCTGACATCACTGGAATGGATGTGAATGGAAGTTAAATCACTCTGGTGACCCTGTATCCGTGGCACGTTAAACAAGTAAGACTATTAATGCAATCACATCCCTGCCAGTGAGTAGGAAACAAAACTGCCTCGTTATCATCCAGGCAAATCTAGTGACATTCATGACAAACAACTCTGAACATGCCTTTAACGGCACAAAAAGCGACAAATTTCATCCAAGAATGTGATGAAACATTCCTGACCGGTTTGTCAGACTGAACTCACTGGTGGGGCGGAGATGGACGGGGTTCTGCGGAAGCTGAACATAGCCATCACAGGCTGCAGGTGTGTTTCTATTGAAACCCGCTGCTGGCAAGCTCAGACTCGCTCTGCAGGTTCCTTAGCCACAAGTGTTCCGTGGGCAGGTGGGGGATCCTTCCTATTTTAATCTGAAATGACACATGGCTATTATGTTACATCCAATAAATAGTCTTCATATGAAGGTTTCCTATAGAAGACCCTGAGGTTGTTTCCTTCGGGGAGTTCCATGAGATTCAGGGAATGTTTTTAGCGGTTCTATACTAAGGGATATAAATGCAAACACAAGTTTTGTCATATTTGTGGTTGCCACAAATGACATTACTGGATTCACATGATCAACATGTTGGTGTGCCTTGTTATTTCACCTCCTACAGATTTGCAGAAATCATACATTTCATGTGCTGTTTCTAGTGTATAAAAGGCTGCACAGCTGAGTTTCAAGACATTATATTTTCAGCGTATCAATACCAAGAAATAAAATTACTCATACTCTGATAAATGTTTTTATCTCCATATCTAAAAAACTGGTAGAAAATAGATTAAGAAATAACATAAACATGAAGACAAGCTAAAAAATATTGATAATATTGTTTCTAAGAGTCAAGTCTAATGGTCGTTAGTGAAGTAAGAATTACATAACAGTGAGTGGAGTCTGGAGTATTGAGAACAATCTTAAAGTTAAATCTTCCCTCTCTACAGCTTACACAAACTGCGCTAAACATCAACACACACATGGGGGGGCGGCTTCCGCTCGTCGTACGCACACGATAGACTGAATTATACACCGATTCTGCAAACAGTAAATAAGAGACGCGTTTCGGTGCTGCTGCTCCCCGGCTGCGCGGTCCGTCACGGCCAGCAACAAGCTAACGTTCCCAGCGGGGGGGTTAGCTGTCACCTCCGCCAACACAGAAACAAGACAGCTGCTCACCTTTTCAGTAAAGACTCCAGCTTCCTGCTTTCAAAGGTCCGTTCCGCAAGTCCTCCTTATTCCGCCTTCAGCCGCTGTCGCGGACACTGACTTCTCCATTTACGGCGTCGTCGCGGCCGCCGCCGCCGCCGCCCCTCTCTGGAGAGCGAGGCGCGGGAGCGCACGCTGACGTCAGCCGGGGCCGTGTTCAAAATGAACAGCCACATCCTTGTTGAAATACTAATCCTGCATCGCATATATGCCGCAGAGGAAGTTCACACGTCTAACTAGAGGCTCTGAAAGCCCATCTCTGCCACAGAGCAAAAAAATGGATTGGGTAAAGGCGTCGTCCCAGGCTTAAAATTAAATGTCGAGATAATATATTTGTGAGGTGCTCAGTCATAATTATGAGATCTCATGATCGATACAGTACATACATAAGAAACAAATAGCCAGTGTCAGCATTATTTATTTTAAAAAAACCCAATTGATTAAGCTGTATTTTACTGATATCTGGTAAAGATGGGTGTAGTTGTTTAAATACTGTTGTGTATGTACGTAACTGTATTTAAAAATATTTGAAGACGCTTCTACTTGAGTATTCCCATTTTATTCAATTTTTGAAAGTAAATACTGTACTATTTTTTGTTTCATACGTCTGTGATTATGTTCTCACTTTGCAGTTACAGATCAATAAGACAAAAAGTCATTTTACAAATGTCGTGATGAAAATTTTAAATAAGATTTTCCTGATTCCCTGGACAACTCAGCAGCAGTTACATAAAGTAACCCCCAGCAGCTGTTCCAATATAGTGATCTACACATTAGTGCATTAGTGTCCCAATATCATAAAAAGTATACTGTTAGAAAATTGATACATTTTCAAAGATTGGTGTTTAAAGTTTGGCCCTAGGACGCAAACATTTTTGTACCTCTATGTAAGACAAAATTTGAATACAATAGTTTGCTTGTAGGCCAATTTTGTGCATTATATCAGGCCATCACCACGTTTACTGCATGGTGGTCTTAGCACGCATGATGTAATTGATTAACTTGACAGGAGATTTTATATTTATTTTTTACCACCCCCTTCCCCTTTATTATCTTTATTTTTATTTATCGTTTGCTGTGGGTGCACTTTACTCCGCTCTGTACTGAACTGCTGTTGCAATAATGCAAATTTCCCGATTGTGGGACAATATAAACGTTATCTTATTTTATCTACTCACCTTTGCCGCTGTGTCCTTTAGAAGATAGAATTCTAAAGTTTGTTGTGACCCAGAAAATTAAAACTACTGCTGCACGTCGGGGTTACATAAATGTCGATCCCAGAAGACGAAATACAAGGGGGAAAATACGTTACCATAATACACCTCGACGTCAGATGAGGAGTTTATTCACAATTTGATTCTTCATAAAATAAACTACTTTTTCCTTTAACGATTAGTTTCACAGTCGACATCTTGTATGCAAACTGAACAGTGGGTGAGCGTTATTAAAATCAATCTCTGTGACATGAAATGGCCGCTGTTTTGAGAAGAATGATTTAGTTGAAGGTTGATCAGAAAGCCAGGACAGATATTCCAGCCGTACGCTCCGCACGGGCTGGGTCAAATGAGTTCCCACGCCGCGCAGGCGCAGTGAGACCTGAAGTACTTCCTGTTGCGGAAGGAGCGTGGAGAGGTCCTCCACGGTGACAGAGGCGGACACAGAGAACCGTGGAAGCACAGGTCTGAGTAGAGTGTCCGTAGAAGACGTCACTTCGTCACTTCACAGCGTGATGAAGAGGTCCGCTCACCTGATGAAGGTTTTCTTGACGAGGCGCATCCCGCCAGAGGGGATGAAGATCCTTTCAGCTGCTGGAGGGTAAGAAGTGTTTCCTCACTGTCAGATATTATTAGACATGGTCAGTACAGCATTTATTAACTTAACTCAAAACTCCGGAGTGTGCCCTGACCGTCTGATTCATTAGTGTTTGTGCAGTTTTCCAAACTGAACTCTGGGCCGACTGATCTCCTCCTGGGCCTCACACACCCGCCAGCACCGCTGTCCAGACTGAGGTCAGCCTTGGTGGCTTTGATATGCCATCCCATGCATCCCTTTCTCCCTCCATCACCGCAGGTGTGAGGTGTCTCAGTGGGACTCCGATGAACCTGTGCCCAGGACTGAGCTCCTCCGAGGTGTGCAGGGCGCGCACGGCCTTCTGTGTCTGCTGTCCGACAAGATCGACACCGAGGTTCTGGATGCTGCAGGTCTGTGTCATCTCTCGTGTAGCACTGGGTCAATGGTGTCACCTCATTTACTTTCATCCACTCCCTGTTTATACTGCTTTTCAGGGAGTCTGCACCTTACCAAACAAAACTAGGAAATGATTTACTGGAAAAATAAGTGCGTAGAATATACACCAAAACTCAGCAGTTCAAGCAATTACCACAAAATACTGCCCATTTGAGGACGTCTTAAGGAGGTCTGAGGGATTCAGGCACGATTGTCAGGCTGCTCAGGGCTGTAAAAACGAGCAGTAAGATCTTGACGTCAGTTCCAAATCTTTAGTAGCCATAAGACAAATAAACTTAAGGTTGCAAATAACATATTTGTAGTTGTTGTTTTTTTCAAGCAATTGTTGAGTGGAATATTTTAAAAAATCCCATAGAAAGTGAATGTTCCATGGGTTTAACATGCAGAGATATCTACGTGTACTTCTGTAGTTTATTCACCAACCCTGGAAATTGCCACATCTTATTGGAATTTCTTAATCAGGGTTAATAAACCCACATTAAATGGACAAAAATGCAACCAATTAAGTCTTTTTGGACATTTTTTTTTTTTGCTGTTATTACATCAGGTAGTATAGAGATGACAGGAAGTTAGGGACAGGTAGAGGTCCCCTGTGAAATCAAAGGGTGTTTCAATGCTGCATTTCCATTTTGTAAATGCTGCAATTTGCAATAACATGAAACAACACATCAACACCACGAGAAATACTCTGAATTTTGCTGAATACTGTATATTGTACAAAACAAAAAATAAAGTAGTCAGATACATTTTCAGTAAATTAACTGATCATTATTTCAACTGTAATCAAAACATATCAAACATGGTGTTAACCCCCTTTAATCATTAACTTCAGCAGGCCGTGTACATGTTCCTCATGCTTATCCATTCTCAGGGCTCCAGTTTTACCTTTCCTTTGGGTGAAGTTTCCTTTTCATTGAACTGCCACGTAAACGATGAAATAAGCAAAACTTACATTGACTTTGTTGTTTTGATGTGTTAACTCTGTGCTCCCAAACCCATGGGGTTCAGTTAATCGCAGGACACACTTACACTAAATAAATACAACACTTGCTCATAAAAAAATAACTTAAATGGCTCCTACGAAATAAATAGTAATAGTCTGACATAATAATGTCTCGACGTGTGTATCTGATTCCAGGCCCAAACCTGAAAGTGATCAGCACTCTGTCGGTGGGATTTGACCACTTGGCCCTTGACGAAATCAAGAAACGGTAGGTCATACTTAGTAAAAATCAATCTTGGACCAGTAGGACGAAGCTCCTGATCTGCCGGACTGTTTGTTCCCGACAGTGGCATACGTGTAGGATACACTCCGGATGTGCTGACCGATGCCACGGCCGAGCTGACTGTGGCTCTGCTGCTGGCCACTGCGCGCAGGTTACCGGAGGGAGTACAGGAGGTCAAAAAGTTAGTTACACATTTACACAAATTAGTGTTTGCGTTTAACTTTTTCAACCTGTAGCACACGTAATTGCCTTAACTGGCTCACCCATGCTGTTGTCCTCTCTCAGCGGTGGCTGGAGCTCGTGGAAGCCTCTCTGGCTGTGCGGTTATGGTCTCTCCGCCAGCACGGTGGGAGTCATCGGACTGGGACGCATTGGTAAGACTTGGTCTCATTGCTTAATTAACTTAATTTTTTCGTAAGATGCGTATGACAACATCCTGGAGTCAATCCTGTGTCGTCATATGTGTGTTGGGTGTCCAATGTTGGTTATCAGTGTTATAAATACCTGTTTTTGAAAGTGATTAATTCCTTACAATATCGGTGTCATTGCAGAGTTATGCATTTCACCCCTTTTGTGTTACATTTACCAAAATACCTGCCGAAATATGACTATTGGCGTACAATTAAAGAGGGTAATGTTTTATAGCTGTTAATCAAAGCACAGAAGCTACTTCATCTTATTACAAATCCATACAAATGGCCGAGAGAGGGTGAGGAGCTCAGAGTAGAACCGCTCCTCTGGGTGGAACGGAACCAGCTGAGGTGGTTCGGGTGTCTGGTCGAGATGCCTCCCCGACATTTCCCTGGGGAGGTGTTTCACCATGCCCGTCTGGGAGGAGACCCCAGGGCAGAACCAGGACATGCTGGAGAGATTCCATCTCAGCTGGCTTGGGAACACCTTGGTTTCCTCCCGGAGGAGGAGTGGAAGTGGTGGGGGAGAGGTGTGTCTGGGTCTCCCTGCTCAGACAGCTACCCCTGCAACCCAGACCCTGATAAGTGCATGAGAACAACATTCATTTTGTTTGTTGCTGCTAAAAAGAATATATAAACGTAACTCGTTCCTTTTGAGCAATCACGTTTAAGACCTGTTTATAGGTGAATAACTGTGCTTTTTGTCAGGCATGGGAATTGCTCGCAGACTCATGCCCTTTGGAGTGAAGAGGCTGCTGTACTCTGGGAGAACAGCCAAGCCTGACGCTGCCGAGGTGAACGGAGAGTTCGGTAAGTACACGTAGGGAAACAGTGAACGGGTAATATTGAATTGTAATATTATAAAACCATATAAGAATGAGGTCAGTATAGTGAGTAAGTTGCTTTTTTTCCCCCTCCTCCTCTCCTCCCTGTCGAGCAGTTCCTCTGGACACACTTGTGTCTGAGAGCGACTTCATTGTGGTTTCCTGTTCCCTGACGGCAGAAACCCAGGGGCTGTGTGACAAGGCCTTCTTCAGCAAGATGAAAAACACAGCCGTGTTCATAAACTCCAGCAGGTGAACTTCAGAAGCAGACGCCGGCGTACATTGCAAATTTAATGTGTAGCACATTTGAGTCTCTCTTATAAACTCCTTCAGGGGAGTAGCGCTGAGTTTTGCTGTAGCCTGGCTCGGTGCTAAATAAAATAAAGTAAAGATGACGAGGTGGTGAAATGTTGGTTTGTAGGGGAGCTGTGGTGAACCAGGAGGATCTGTACGAGGCTTTGACCAGTGGACAGATAGCTGCGGCTGGACTAGATGTAACCACACCTGAGCCGCTCCCTACAAACCACCCGCTCCTCACGCTGAAAAACTGCGGTGAGTGAACAGGATTTGGAACGCGTGTGCATGTTTTTGTGGGTTTCTCTTCCCCACCACGACTCCTGATTTGACATATTCGCTTCTCTCTTTCATCTTGCGCAGTGGTGTTGCCACACATCGGCAGCGCCACCTACTCCACGAGAGGTGTCATGGCAGCCTTGTCAGCTCGAAACCTGCTCGGTGGGCTACAGGGTGCAGACATGCCCAGCGAACTCAAATTCTAGTGCCTTGACCCGTGCCTTCATCTGCAGTACGGCGACTCTAACGTGATGTCAGAGTTGAATAAATGGCGAGAGGAAGAAATGAAGGAAAACAAATCCAGCTCAGGAAGCTCACATGCCTGTGTAAGTCAGTGTTAACTTGTTAATTTTGTCTGTTATAGCTACACTTTAATATAGTGAAGGAAACACTAGAAAAAAGAAGCTAATAGACAAACTAGAAGCACTTCCCGACCTTAAATCACTCCATCCTTAACACCACCAAGGTTTCATCATACTTGGTCTGAACTAAAGTCTGATTTTAACACTCCATGTCCACAAAACAGTCACTCCAGGTTTGTGTAAAATCTGTTTCTCTCTGAAAAATAAAAACTGATGGCATAGTTGAAATGTTACGCTGTCTGTGTGTTTGAGCAATTCTTTACACTCAAGACACATTTAAGATGGACACGATTGGCTAGATTCCATCGTTTATTTGCAGCAGTGAGAAGAAAGACATATTGGTCACAAAAGATTTTGAGGACATTCGGATCATTTTGGCTACATTTGGTATGTTTAATTTCATGGAATAACAAAAGCACAGCCTGACGGTGTGCTTCAGTGCATAAAGAGCATTTTTAAAAAATAATTTAGCAATTAATTTACTCTGATTTCATGGAACACAGGGAAGAAGTGTATGGGATAATAAGTGATGAAATTTACCGAGGGCACATTTTCAAAGCAGAGTGGTGTGACGGGGGTCAGAGCAGGGTGTCTGGGAGTGACTGACCGTCTTTCCAGTTCAGGCAGGTGTTTTTTGAGTGCTTGTACAGGTGGGAGGACTGACTGAAGCGTTTGCCACACTTGGGGCAGGGGTAGGGCTTTTCCCCCGTGTGAACGCGAATGTGCTTTTTGCAGTCTGTCAGGTTCATGAAGGTCTTGCAGCAGATTTTGCAGGCGTATTTTTTCTCTCCTTCTACGAGCAGCACGTGGTCTTCAGCTGCTGCTTTCTTGCACTTGGACAGGACCTCCTCCGAGGCTCTGGTCAGAGACGGCCGATCTGCGGCATTGCCCACCGACGGAGAGGATAGGTCTGCGCCGGCTTCTGATCCGGGGGGCACTTTGGGAGCGATGCGACGGAACGTAGTTGCCCCTGAGCTTTTCCCGGCCCTGGAGGTTTGGACAAGGGAGGTCTCCAGACCGAGGCCTGGTCTGATACTGCTCAGGAACCCTGTGAGGGGATTCTGGGTTGGCTGAAGGATGAGCGTGTCACTGAAACCAGAGCCTTGGGTTGGGAGAAGCTGCTGCAGGGGGACTGACGATACAGGAAAAACAAGTGAGGAGGGTGAGTCGGAGGGTTGAGCCTCTGAGTTCTGACACTCTAGTTTCTGTGCAGCAGCGTCAGCTGAATCACTGGCGGCGGCGGCAGCAGTGGCCGCTGCAGTGAGGCTAGCCAGGCTGACTTCTTCATCCAGAGCTCCCATTACACTTTCACTGCTGGGATTGAGGAAGCAGGAGAAGGCCAGCTCTGACAGGCTGTCCAAGCCTTCCTCAGCGTCTACTGACTCCCTGCACAAACCTCTGGCATCTCCCTGTGCCTCAGTGTTAAAATCTGTGCACAGCTGAGAGTGCAAAGCGCTGCCATCAACCTCTGTTGTGCAGGTCGTGGCCAACTTCTCATTATTTAGTTGTGCATCTAAAGAGTCTTTTGATGGAGAGGAAGGACAACTGTTTGGTACTGTGTCCAAATCTGCAGGGTAGGAGCTCAGATTTTCCTTTTTCACCTCGATCATCACCATCTTAGGCTCCTCTCCATCGTCCTCCCCTTCGTCTCCCACCTTTATTTTGACCACACTGTCTCCAGCAGTCTCTTCACCCTTCGCTCCGGTGTCGCTGTCCGACTGGCTCGGCAGCTGGATCTCCTCTGACTCTCCCTTAGCTGCTTCATACTTCTCCTCCGTCTCCTCCTCCTCTTCGCACCGGCCCTCCCAGAGTCCATTGCTTGTCTTCAGGCAGTCTGGGGACAGCAGCTCCTCTGTGCTGACGGAGCTCCTGGTTACGGTAGGTGAACACTCCTTATAGTTTCCCTCGGGCGGCCTGTAGGACTTCTTAATGCCACTGAGCCTGTCTTCATGTGACTTTCTCTTGTGACTTGCACTCAGGTGTCTCTGTTCCTCAATGCTACCAGACTGACTGACTTCTGCCCCCACTCTCTCCTCGTCCATGTCCTCCTCCCTGACAGACATTACTGACATTACTGACCCCTCCACCTGGGAATGCCTCTGCTGCTGCTGCTGCTGCTGCTCGGACC
>KV751330.1:837090-847220 GCA_001698575.1 Mola mola | reverse complement strand
ATTAGATTCTATCTGCCCTGCCGACTGCTCCTCTGTCCCACTTACTGCAGCCCAGCTGGCCTTGGTCTCCCCTTCTCCTCCTCTTCAGCCCTTACTGCATGTCTCCAGGGCACACTGGGTTGCTGGGCTGGTGTTTTGCAGCTCCAGCCCTGGATGCCTTGACCAGCTGATCATTAGAATTATCAATGACTGAAGCTGTTTAGGAATGCGGCTTGGTACCAGAAACCCATGATCAATTCATATCAGTCTTTCTCACTAAATCGACTGTATGGTTCATCGTAGTGGCCGTGGGATGGATATGCATTTTGGGAGAAAAGTGGGACTGTGAATGTGTATTTTCACTCCTAACTGTGCCAGGGTTACTCTTGCAGAGGAGAAAGGAGACATGACCTCATTGATGTGACAGCTCCATGGCGATGGCACAGTTGAGAAGCTGTGGAGCATAATGTAGGCCAACCCTATTAATGTACATATAGTAAAAGATCGGGAGTATGAAAATAACAATATCAGGTCTGTATAACCAGACTTATCCTCTTCTGTTCTCCACTGCAATGTGAAATATTAAATCCATGCTGTGTTATTCCAGAGCTCTAGCTGCTGACTTCGTTCCCCTGATATTGCTTTTTCACTTAAAGATAAGCCGTCTGATGTGCAGATTTTGAGGGCTGAGTTGGAGGAAATTGCCTCAGACGGCGAGACGGACAGTTTTCCGGACCAGAACATCTCTCCACATCCAAAGATGATCCTCAGACGTTTAGATCCTACCTGTCCGTCCGTCTCGCAGTCTGAGTCTCTCTAGAGCCATTAGAACCATCAATAGGGAGCCGAAACAAAATAAAGCGCACTATTAATCTTCAGAAGACCCATTATTTAATAGCGTGCCGGGCAAGGTGAGCCTTGCCAGGTCGCTGATCAAAGGGGAAATGAGATGAGTGGTACACTGTGAGGCCTGTCTTCATAACGTTAATGGAATGAGCCGACAGGCTGAATGAGACGCGGGAGATGTGATTATGTCTGGAAGAGGGGTCAGACAAATAAGTAACAAAACTCATCAGGCAACAATAGCAGCCAGCACACTTATGCTTCAGGCTACTGTTTAGATGTTATTATATTAGTCTGTTATTAATTTGGTGGACTCATAAACATAATATGCAAGGTTTCTGCACTGAAATGACCAGACTCGCTGCACGTTATAAGCTATATTTTGTAGGGGCATACAAACACACTATATCACTATATCACAATTCGATACAAATCATGATACACAGGACACGACATTAATATATCAGAACTCTTACTAGTTAATTCTTTGAACAGTGGTATGTTGAATGGTACTGATGTTTTACCATTACAGACAGATATGACTGACCATTATTTCACTTTTGGGAGGTTTTTTTGTTACTTTCCTGCACATATTGTAAATCATTTATGCAGTTCTTGTTTATTTACTGAAGTACATGATATTTAATGTTACCAACGTGTCATAATACACATTTTCAAATACGATACTATTTGATAGAGGCTTTGTGATATGAGTGGCACAGTTCACAATGTGAGTTCACGATCACTCCTACTATTTTGTTGGGTTGTGTTCATATATTATCTCCAAAGTGTCATTTAAGATGTACAGTATCTCTTTAGGGTTGTTCACCAGAGGCATGTTTACCTTCTCTCCAACACCAGATGATTGGTCAGGGAGGGAGGAAGCAAGTTAGCCAGCTACATGTTTGTTTATACGTCTTAATATTAATAACAACGATAACAATAGTAATAATGATTATAACAATAATCATCATAGATCAATGAAAGTTAATTAATAAAAGTTTATTTGTATAGAATGTTTTATAAGAAAAGGTTACAAAGTGCTTTTACAACAATCAAAAATACACAGTAAAACAGACTGTAATAAGTTAAAACAACAGAGTTTAAAAACTGAAATGACATGTTTAAAAAGGCCATCATTATAATATACAAAATCATAATTGAAAGCATATTTAAGAAAATGTGTCCGAGTACGAGACTCAAGTGTAGCCTCATAATGAATTGAAATAGAATGCACTAAATTCGTACTGAACAAAAGTCAGTAAATCTTCTCAACTTTCATCTTGCGTGTAAAAAGATTTCAGCCATGATAAATTCTAAGTTCCAAATGAGGGACATATTCAACAGGTTTTCTTTTATAAAATTCACAGAAGTCCCCTGAAGATCCCAGAGATCTTGGTATTTATTTATTTATTTACCAGAAAATGTAACGCTGTGATCGAACATAGTGTATTTAACATCTCTTTGCATCAGAAAAATCTTAAATGATTCATCGTTGCAGAATCTGCCCGTGTCCGTTAACTCTCACGGAAAGAGGTTGTTACATTCACAAACTACTGTCAGAGCAGAAGAGTACAAGTCTCAAAGGAGAGCGAATGTATTCAAGTTGGAATTTAACCTTCATCGCATTTTAGGCTTCACAAAAAAATAGATGGAATAATCAAAATAATCTCTTCAACGCTTTTATAGGAATGTAACTTCTGAAGGTCACCTGCTCAGGAAAAAGCACGGCGTCTCATCCAATCAGCAGGCCTTTGGGAAGCCGAAAATGGACCCTTTTCAGTGATAAATGCCAGCTGTACTTTTTTTTCTTTTGCTCCTTACATTTGCAGCTTTCCGTTTGTGAAATGTGACACGATCCAGAAGGTGCCTCACGAGAAAAACCCGGATTGCTCTCGTCTCAAGTCATCCAGACATTCTTGCGCGTCTCCTGCCAAGTGCGCTGCTGTTGGACTGAGCCTCAGTTCGGCTCGGCGTCTCCGCTGTGAGCCAAGACGAACTGTCGAGTCGCTGAACCGGCCCCTGCTGCTGCTCCTGCTGCTGCTCCTGCTGCCTCGTGATGCAGCTGTGTCCAGTGTGTCACATTTGTCTGGAGGGGACTGTGTGTGTGCAGGGACAGATTGGGAACAAGATGTCAATAACAGCTGACTGGTCCATCTAAATACAAGCTGTTCTGCCAGAGAGTGAAGGATTCTTCTAGAGTGTGGATACAGATTGCGTAACGCTCCACTTTATTATCACATTAAGGCCTGTGTGTGTGTGTGTGCGTGTGTGTGAGCTGTGCTGAGTCCAGCTTTCACTTAATAGTGCGAACAGCAGATTGATAAGAATTTAAGTACAGCGAAAGCCATCCTGTCAGTCGGTCACATCCATTAGCTTGGATTACGTTAGGTATTTAGCAGCGCGGCAGCTGTATTTTGGACTATTTTTTTTGGTGCTAAGTTGCTGTGACCTGCGGCGGCGCCGCTGTTTCCCCGGATTGCCACACAGAAGCCGCCAGCTCGGTGTCCACTTTTAACCCCACGGAGGAGGAGAGAGGAGTGGAGGAGTGCTTCTATGAATAGTGCACTCATACCAGGACTGAACAGCTGACTGTTTTGTCAGAGGCAGGGAGGCGTTACAGTCACAGAAGGAATGAGACAACCTTTGTGCAAACATCCTCGGTGAACATCTGATAAAGGGGTGAGACTGTAAGAGGGGAGAAGTAGCGAAACTTCTGAAAGGCCTGCCGAACAGCCATGTGTGAGTGTGTGTGTGAGAGGGGGACTTGAGGACTTAAAGGACACGACAGCGGAGGACAGCATTCGCAATTACTGTCAACTCAGAACCAGATTAGGAGTGGACTCATCAGCAGCTCGCAGACACACAGGCTTTACTGTCTTGGATCAAATGAAAGTGCTGTCACATGATTAGACAGAAGGAGCAGTCAGTCCATGTGTGACACCCACACTGTCGTGCCAAAGAGGGGGAATTAAAAGAAGTGATAAATGGTTAAAAAGGAGTGTGACAGGTCTGCTTTAAAACTATATTTATTTAACAACAAGGCATTCATCAGTGTCTGCTGCCTTTGCTGGCTGGCTTTGTTTTGCTCTCCGTGGCTGGAGAAAAGCATTGATCAGGCTTTTTTTCTTTACTGTAGATGCTTTTGTCCTCTCTTTTCTTCTCTCATTCCTTTGCCGCTGCCTTTTCCCCCCCTTTAAAACCCCCCCCCCCCCATTTAATATCCTGTCCTTTCTCTCTTTTCTTTGCCTTGACTAATTCTCTTCCCTGCATCCCTTCCCCTTTTCTCAGCCCCTCTGTGCTCCCTCCTCTTTCCCACCCTTGCCTCAACCCTGCAACCCCCATACATGTCTCCCCGAGCCTCTCTCTTCTTCTACGCTCCGTCTTGGCAGAGTGGCAGAAGGAGATGTTCGGAGGCCAAGCCAGCTACATTAGTCCACATGCATTATTCATGTGCTCTGCAGTCTCTGTGGGTCTAGGTTCTCTGCTGGCTCCTCACTGGGACACATGTGCCTCGCCAAAGGGCTGGGGAAACGGGGCCCGACGGAAGAGCTGCGCAGATGGGAATGCTAATTCCTTGATTTCTGCTCTCTCTCTTGTAGACAGATGCATGATTGAGTGAGCGTTTACCTCACAGAGCAACATTCAAGTGCCAAATGAGGCGTCTTCTCTATACAAGATCAAGAGTGTTTATTCAGTGTCTCTCCTAATTCCGCTGACAGAGTCTTCACTAAAAAAGTCTTCTCCAAGTTTTTTTCCCCACAGACAAGAGGCCGGCTATGATATCAGTCAAATCTGGCCCCGATGTCTTTTATTACAAGCTAGGATCTCCGTCTGCCTGGCCTTAGCTTTTAGAGCGCACCCTGTAAGAACGGTTAACTGAACGGGTGATATGAAATTTTAATTCAGACAACCAGACGGAGATGGAGTGCCTCATCTTAGAATGGTGAAGAAAAAGAGAGGGACAGAAAGCCTTGGAGACCAGAGGAAGGGCCTCTTGGAAAACCACAACCACATAGCTGGTTGGGACTCACATCTGCTGTGTTTGACCGACATACACACTTGCGCGTTCATTCTGAAAATATCAGCAAAGCAAAAAGCTTTCACGATCCGACACAGATGCAGCCAAAACAACCCAATCGGACTCGATAACTCGCTCTAATTATAAACCTGCCGCGTGGTTCTGCGTCTCATATATGGGATGTGACGGGTCTCACTGATCGCCTTGCTCTGCTCCACGCAGGTGGCCGCTCCAGTTCGGGATCTGCCCCGATGATCACAAGGACCCCCTCCACCTCTTTTCAGCCAATTCGGGAGGGGCTGCAGAGCTGATGTCTCTGAGGGCGAGAGGGTATTTGTGTTCTGGAGTCCTGAAGAGACAGCCCACATCTCGGTGAGTCAGGCTCTCCTGCTCTTCGGTTGAGATCTGGGACATAGTGCTGTTTGCTTAAAATATGCAGGGGAGGCTGTATCAGTATCCTGATGATGAATCTTTTCCTGCTTTTTTCCAGATTTTTCCCACATACAAGTCATGTTAATGTTACAGTGTTTTCAGGCTTTAACCATGTGCATTAATGCCCCCAATACCTGCTTAATAACCTGCTTTAGCATGGATATAAAGGTGTAAAGATAGTAAACTCTCTGATCAGTTGCTCAAGATGGGCAAATATAAAAAATCCCCAGAGAGACTGTCATCTGAGACGACCACCTGACTCTGCAAGGACAGTCAGGGTGAGGGGGACAGAAGAGAGAAAGAAGGAGAATGACAGTAAAAATCACCACCTGACTCAGCACTGACTGCAGCAGTACAGCACACACAGCAAGAGTGCTGATATACTTGAAGGATGCTGCACACTTGACGAGGTGCAGGCAGGCTTCTGTTAGGAGGTGTTTCACCATCAGTCCGAGTTTTTCTCAATCATCGAGCGCTCGCTCATGTGCAGATGTCAGCTACCCGGCCTCACTCATCCCTCCTTATCCTTCAACAATCTGCCTCAATCCGGATCAGCAGGAGGTGCAAAAATGACACCCTGACCAGTGTGGGCCCTTATAGAATGAGGTCCTCTAATCCTCTTACAGGACAGACTCACACTTGCACGCTTTCCTACTACCGAGGGAGGTTAGTCGTCAAACCGGCACTCACTTCTACTGAGACGGGCAGAACTCCTGCTACTTTACCTGCTGATAAATTGACAGCTTTAATCGCAGAGCACTGCTTAATATTCTCTGTTAGAAGCAGCGCATTGTGCATTGTTTCCCTATAGCTCGGAAGTACATATACGCAAATGTAATGTATGTACATATATTCAATACCCATATTGTATATGTACATAAAATTTATAATGACATAAATAAATAAAAATACATATGAAACCTATTAGAATTTGTAACAACTTTATGTATTGACATGTATGTCTATATAAATATGTATTGTATGTGGAGAGTGTGCGTATATTTTCACATACGGTATATGTACAGTATATATATATGTAGTGATCCCAACCAGGATTTTGACCCAGGACCTTTTTGGTGTGAAGTGACAGCGCTAACAACTATATAACTTCATAATGGACAAATATTTTTAAGAATAATGGGAAAAATAAATGTACACATTTATAATTTTGTATGTTACAGTACATACACAGTTTAAACATATGTATTTCATACTTTATATGTTAATAACTTAGATATATCTTCTTTTATCCATGTAATGAATATGTGTAATATTAATATTTTAGCCAACATGTAACTCATAAGGCAATATCACTCTTGATATAAGGACATCTATGTCGTATATGACGTTTGCATATGGGCAGGGCTGGGAAATTATTAATTATGGCCTTAAAATAATATCACAATTTTTATATCACAATATTTCTCCCCAAAACATATCATAAATGCAAGTACTAGGCAACAAAGTCAAATACCACGATACTTTTGCCATTTACCTTGACAACATACAGCAAAAATATCGTGGACGTACATTGACAAAAAAACAAAACAGAACAAAAAACAAACCACAATGAGATTTTTGACAAGTAACCATCATGTGGAATTATGGTGTGTTCCATTTACCTCAGAGGTCGGAGCTGGGAATGACGTCACATCTGAGTTGATGCGTAACAAATTGGAAAAGCAGCTAATGTTTTTGTTAGCATAGTTAGCTAATAGCAGGCAATGACAACACACAGCGTTATAATTTGTGCACAAAAGCAACATAACACGTCTACATATAGAAGTTGCTCACTGCTGTCGATATTGTGACGTATGTGATTGATTTAATCGCACAGAAGCAAGACTAAGCTGCTGTTAAATGCTACAGCTTTCACTTACATTGATGTTCGCAGCGGCCATCTTGGAACTCGAGCGTGGGGTTACTGAAGTTCCTCAGTTCCTTAAGATCTTAACAAAATTTTTGGCTTGCAGAAGTTACCCTCTTTTTTTCCGAGAGCTGTTCAGTCTCCTCTCGCTGTTGAGGCCAAGGTGTGGATCATTAGGTTTCGGGAGCACATTCATCATCGTTAGCTGTATCGATCAAGTCTATGCTATTCTTCCCATCGCTGCCAAAGTGTCTCTCCCCTTTTTCTAACTCTCGGGTTCAGACAATCCAATACAGCGGTGTACAGCAGAAAAGTGTGTCACAAGACAGCAGGAAAACACTGCAATTGTAATGATGCAGCCAAATTAAGACCCATTGCAATCTGCAGCGGATCACTGACACATGATAAACCCAGTCACAGAATTATCAGAGGATTTCAGTGTATTGATCAGCTGATGGAAGCAAAACGTCGCTATGAGGGGTTGTTAGAAGTGAGGTTTGGTTAGGAATTATTGGTGACCAACTTGGCCTCCCTGCGGTTTGACTGCATTCTTCATCCTCCCCAACACTTCCCTGTTTAAAGGGCAGATCCCAGGCAGATCGCAGCTTGTTCATGAGGAGTTCTTTGTTTATTGTGATTTTCTGTGATGGTGCAGGCTTGAGATGTCTGTTAGGCGAATGTGTTGTTTTTTTCCCCCCCTCTCCTCTCTGTCTCTCTTTCTCGCCGGTCGCATATCTGGTTATTCATCGTATTCAAAGCAGGCTACATGCTCTGAATATAAAATCAGAGTATCCAAATTTAACCGGAGTGCAATTGTGCTGCTGGATGCACAGTCTGAAAGGAGAGAGATCGACGAGAGAGGGAAACAGCCTCTAACATACTTACTCCCACCAAATCCTATCATCTCCTCTCCACCTAACACTTTCTCTGTGTTTTTCAGGTTGGGATTATGTTTCCGACTCACATACTTCCTGTTTTTGTCTCTTTAGATAAATGGAGGAGAAGGAGCGATGTAGGAGCAGGTCTCCAGCGCGGGGGGCCAGTCGGGTACAGCAGGTGGTGGGGACAATAATCCGTCGCACCCGGGAGTCGCTGAGCAGGTACAGAGTGAATTCAGATGCAGGAATGTTTTATAAAAGTAAAAAGCTGGACTGATTCCACTTCATTTGCATCAATCCACGCAGGTCATCATAAGTGATTGAATCTGGTGTAGGAAGGGGAAATGTCTATGTTCCAGAAAACAGTGGCATCACAGAGCCAAGGACAGCAGAAACTGCAGATAAAAACCACTGCATTCCGTATCAAATAAATGAATTTATTTAGTAAAAAAAAAAACTAAACAAAACTAAAACAAACTAGTCTGGGATAGAAATTAGCATCCAGCTTCCAGGCTTGTTGTCAGCTTCTCTAGTGGGGAAGAAGTTTTAGAGGTGTGGTGTCATTTAAATGTCACTTGTCAAAAAAATGTAGTCCAAAGGTGTGTTTTTAATGAAGACAAAGTGTTATTTCACTGTTAAATCAAAATAACTGTGAGAACTGATTTGTTAATGTGGTACGAAAACAGGCACCAGCCCCCCGCCCCCCACAAACCGACACATTCAGATGCATGACACACAGCTGCGTGCGTATTCAAGACCTGAATGTCCCTCTCGCACACACAAACACCCCCCACAGCGAACCACAAGTATGCCTTCAAGGCTCCTTCGTTCTCTCGTTGAGTGGCTCCTTGTTGAGGCGGCGCAGAGGAGGAAGCCCAGTGAACCCTCCGCTAGTCATTCTGCGGGAAAGTCTCGTAATGTCACGAGGGGCAGACCTCGGGAACAGGAAGTCATTGTTAGCTTTAAACACAGCATGTACGCATACTGTATGTTCCCAGGGTACATTTGGGCTGATGATGTGTCTATGAACAACTATTGGATGGGTTGCCATGAAACTGTGCTACACATATCCACCCTGCCTGTGTGATGTACAGTACATGTACATTAAATTTGGCAAAGACATTCCTGCCGTAACTGTCCATTTTTGTGGTTCTTAGGGAATGAAACAGGGCATCCATTGTGGCAGAAGTGCTCTTCTACATCCATCATTCTGTCAGTTTTGCCACCAAAGGTCCCAAAAGTAATCAGTTTGAGATCTTGACCATATTAACCCGCCTGTACAATTAACCTATGCCATTGTAAAGGCTAAATATTGGGCTTCAGAAATACAAATTCCTCTCAGGCTGGAATGTAATAACTTTTTAAACAGTAAATACTCTCTAAGTTTCTGTTGAAAAGGAGCTATTTAAGGTCGTACCCTTGGGCCAGGGGAAAATTGTGATTGACTTTTAAGCATTATTTTCTAATTTTATAAATGACAAGTTGAAAACAAGAAAATAAACATCAAAATCTAGTAAAATCCAGTGACGTGTATATCCACAATGTTGGTCATTTTGAGCTGTTGAAGGGGAGCTCAGTTTGATGAGTCAGTAAAAGTAGCACAGTAGCATTGCAGCACATATTATTATCTACTAACAGAGTCAGATATCTACTAAACAAGGCAAGGATTTGTAAATGAAAAATAAGCTTTTCTGTACAAAACAATGAGAGTTGACAGAACTACGGAGTGAACCTTTCCCCCCTTGATCCACCCAAGTCTGTCTATCGATGAACACAATGTTTATTCTCATGCCGGGTTACCTGCTCCTCTGTCTGACCTCCTCAGAGAGCGTTTACTAGGCGATGGGAGGTCGCAGCGCTCCAACAGTTTGTCCAATCAGTACTTCCAGGCCAGGCTGACACTGCAGATCACCAGGGACCCGGTCTTGGATAGCAGCACCGGACATGGCTTCACGCTCACCACAAACACACCTTTGCTGGTCAGGGCTGTGGCCACAGGTACGCAGGGTTTGTGGTGCTGATGGTATGTGTGTCTGTGCACTTTATTTTCCTGCTTCCTAACCAAATGGCTAACTGCTTCATGCAAAAGTGCACCGCCTGCAGCAAGACA
>KV751330.1:803387-829879 GCA_001698575.1 Mola mola | reverse complement strand
TGGGAGGTTCGCCGTAATAGAGGGCGTGTGCTATGAATCCCTATCAAGTGAGCAAAAATTGTTTCACTTAAAATGATCACACTCTAGCTTTGGCTATTTGATAGACAATTTTCACATCACATGTTGATGCCACCCAGTATGGATACGGATAGAAAAAGCATGTTATACTACCATAATATAAACTTTATTCCATTACAATAATGAACTAACACATTATTTGTGATGCGTTTCTGTTTTTTTTGTATTTTGCTGGTATTATTAGGTTATGTGTCTCGCTGCTGTAGTGACTCAGATGACTCGACAGATGAGGATGACCCAATGGATACTCAGAACTACAAACACTTGGACCCAGCAAGTCAGGACTGGGAAGAAAGGAGGAGAGAGGAGGAAGAAAAGAGGAGAGAAGAAGAAAGAAGAGAAAGAGAGGAGCACAAAGGCAAACAGGAAGTGAAAATAATAGTGACAAAAGAAGGTGTCGAAAATGAGGTTAAAGAGGAAGGAGGAGCAATAGGAAGTGGTCTGCGGAGATGTAGTAATATAGATGAAGAAATGAACCTGGAGACCACCTGGTACCACACTGATCCACGAGTTACAGGCAGCTTCTCCAGCTTGTCTAGTGGATCCCTGAATGCTGCCCTAGAGGATAGCAGTGCTGCGGCCAAAGCTCTGTCTCGTCATGGACCACGCACAGGTGAGGATCTACCGAGCGTGGAGGTTCACCAGCCCTACCTCCCGGAGCCAAAACGCCACCAAGGGCCCCTGCGACCAACCAACCTCAATTATCGTGGCAATGACAACTGCATCTGTTTTGCTGAGCTCTCCAAGGCAGATTATCACCCTAGCCCGTCTGAGGCTACAAGCGATGATGACAATGACGATGATGAGGAGGAGGAAGACCATAGTGTGCAAAAACTCAGGCGCATTTCTAAGATCCCTAGTTCAAGAGACTTGAGAATGATTGACAGTATGACCTTTGACAGATCACCCGTTAAAAGAAAGAAAAAGGTCCCACCTAAAGTCCCATTAAGGACAAGTTCAATCCCTGGGAACAAGGCAGGACAGCCTGAGCAGCGCCTCTCCAAGGATGAAGAGGGTCTATTTCTGACACCATCACCTAACCCCAACTCAGCTCTGTTTGTCAAAGAGACTGTCTCGGAGTCTGAGGATGAGTTTTTTGACGCACAGGAGAGATTTACTCCTCCAGTTCCTGACCTATCAGGTACTTTTACACTTTGTTTATTGTGACATTATACAACAAATACATTTTTGTGGAGCACTTTGGCTATGGTGGCATGTTTTTTATGTGAAGGCATCATGTCATTATTAAAGGAAATGAGGAATGATTAATATAAATCCAATGAGGCCTTTCTACTTCTACCTATTTGTTTTGTCTCTTTCTCTCACAGATGCTGAGTTGGCTGACCGGCGGAATGCTAATCGGTTGAGTGGAACCTGGAATGGTCATCCAGGCCTTCCAGTGAAAGAACCATCCTCCCCCCTCGCCAATAAAGCTCATATCAAGAAAGAAATTGAGAATGCTAAAGGCCCTGCAAATCAACTTGCCAACCAACAACCCAGTCCACCAAAGCCATCTCATAAACCTGAATTTATGATCAAACCACCCTTGGCACCTAAACCCCAGCTGCCTCCCAAACCTCAGATCATTCCTCCTAAATCCCCCCAGCAGCAGAGATCATATGCCCACTGCAATGGGGATGCCTCTGGACGACTGTCCTCTGAACTCCTGGAAATGGAACCAGACACTATGGAGTTCAAGTCTGTCACATCTGGGGCAAGTGGTCTCCCTTTGTCATCAGCTCTGATCACAGCAGTGCGGTGTAGCAAGCAACCACAGCGGCGACCACAAACAGAGGAAAAGATGACGAGACAAGAAAACAGTCCAAAACAGAGTAAGGATGAGAAAGGAGCACATATTGCTTCCAATGACAAAGCATACACACCTAATAATAAGGAAAATCATAAAACTGATGGGACAAGCAATGGAACCGCCCTACCAACAAGAAAGCCAACAAACCTTCCCCCCATTCCTCGTTCCAATTCTGGTTCAAAGCTAGCCCCCCCGCTAGTTCCCCCAAAACCCACATCGCCTAGCAATTTCCACCTGTTATCACTGCCTGCTAGCTCTCCTGTTTCCCCAACTGATCCAAACAAAGGAATATTTATGGATAGCATCAGTCCTCCAAATGGAATCCACCCTTGGAACAGCCGAAATGGTAATGTCCAGTCGGGATCGAGGAGAGTCTCTCTGAGTCATGAAAGCCTGTCACCCAAAAATACAGATGCACCTCTCACCCTTACCACCTCCCTCCCCTCCACCAACTCTAAAGGTGTTGGATGCCTAGAAAGCAGAGAAACTGGAAAATCTGGATCAGGATCAGACCTGAGGACCAGCTCTTCCAGTCTGGGAGGCAGACTACCAGCTTCGTCCCTTAGGGGGAAAATCCAAGCTCTACCTTGGTACATGACCCGTTCTCAGGAGATTTTGGGAACTTTGGACTATCCCTCCACTAGCTCCATCAATGGAGACACATCAGGATTTGGCTCCGGTTTGTCAGTAGCCAGTGGTTTGTCAGATTTAAACAAGACCCCAGCTAAGGAAAAAGAGACTGTTTGCTCAAAATCTGGGAAAATTTTAGAGGATGGAGCTGAGGTAGTCATAGCCACCATTAAAGAAGCAGAAGAAGTGACCTTCCACATACAAAAGGCCAATGGGACAAACGGCTCCCACCCTAATCTCAGTTGTAAAGAGAATTGTGCACACTGTGTTAGTGTATCATCAGAGCAGCCTCAGTCACGGCCCCATTCAGCAGTAGGGTTGGGAGGTATGACCAGCATGCAAATTGGCGGTGACTCACCAACTTCTTCACTTGCAGATAGTACTCCTCCACAACAGCACAAGGAGGCTTGTGGTTGCCGCACTGTTTATGCAAACTGCTTCAGTGGAGATACTGAGGATGGTGTAAGCTTTGATGAGGAGCTTACGGTTTATGAGTTCTCCCGTCGCACTCGTCCCAAACCTGCCCGACCTGCACCTGCCTCCTCTCCTACAACACCTCCTCCAAACCCCAATATTCTGTCACTACTTAAAGACAACCCTCGCCCTCTCTCTACTTTTTCCACTGCCTCCTCTGACATCAGTCCCCTAGTTTCATGTCCGGTTTCGCCCTCGACCTCAAATGGCTGTCCTCTTCGTTCACTGACCAACAGGAATTATGGCGGACTGAAAGGAGGTTTTGCTTCATTGCGTCAAGATATAGAGCAACTTTTGCTGGTCCTAGAGAGGGGAGCGCTTGAACAAGCCCAACAAATGTCATGTCAGGAGTCAAAGCAGGATATCATAGGCATAAAAGTAGGGCCTGATCTAAATCACAATGGAACTGAAGGCAGTATTAACGCAGTACACAGCTCAAATTGTACTGGGACAAGTACTGCTGTTATGACAGAGGCTGAAAGGAGTCTTCTCCAGGCAGAGGCTCGACGATTAGCATCTGGGTGTCAGAGAGCCACACGTGTAGGCTGGGCTCCAGATGAGGCCCTACGCTCTTTATCCAACAGCTTCAGTGCCCTGGTTCAGTTGGCAGCAGCTTGCCTGCGAACAAACCCCTGCCCCGGTTGTGACATCTGCCATAATGCAAGTCTGGACCACAGGGATGACGATGATGACAACCAAGAACCCATGGACAAGCTGAAGGAAATAGTGGGTCTGTATCGGGAGTTTGTTGGGGCTGTTGAGACTGCTGGAACTGGTGCTCGTGTAGGTGGTAAAAGTGTGGGCCTCACAGGGTCAGGACAGGGTCAAGGGGAGAGTGATGGCGTGAGGCTACTAGCCAAGCGCTGCACTGTGCTCATCTCTTCTGTATTCGCTCTCACACAGCTCTTCCGGACACGCACACTGAGCACCTCAGACACCCCTGGACACGTACCTCTCAACTTTTGACCTGTGAATTTTAACCACTAATAACCCACTTGTAAGTCATGAGACATGAGTGAACAGCACAGAGTCATCGGGTGTGTAAACCCATGCTCTCATACAGGAAGTGCCATGCACACCAGAGCACACAAACTCTAACCCACTTTACCCACATGGAGAACGTACACACCAAACGAAACCCTAAATGAAGAGAGGAAACTTCATTGCTTGGCCTCTTGGATGCATGTGGGCTATGCATTTGTACAAATGAATTTTGTAATTGTCTTATAATTGTCTTATTTTATGATACAATATGTGTACGTAAGATTACCCATGTATGTATTTATGTATTTATTTTTACAATATTGCACCATGGTCTGGGTGCAAGTCTTTGGTGGAAAAAAAAAAAACTTACGGATGTCACTGGAATTTTTATTTTTTCTCTCCTTGAGACAGTATTATGTTATATTTTGCTGCTTTAAAGATTTCTTCACTTAACGAGGTGTAATCTGTAAAATGTCATTTCTTAAGTTTATTACAGCAGTATGTTTTGCAAATTAAGAAAATATACTTCATGACACTTGCAACTGAAATTTATTAACTGATTTGTTTTAAATGAGCAGGGATCCCACCTTTTAAAGGATTTAGTTTTTAAACATTACAGCCAATTATAAATGGGATACAAAACTACACCACTACAAAGCAGGGAGAGCACTTTTGACTGTTACAGATTGCACCTTTTTATGAGACACGAACCCTTGCGTAAAGTGTTTTTTCTATCCCTTCCTTGATCCTGACTGACTCTGAGTGAATGCCTCTTGGAAATACTCCCATTACCCAAATGTATGCAGTATTATAACATGAATTTAGTTTTCATCCAAAGGACATCACATATATATTTTCTGGGAATGTGTGGATGAGGCCCAGCGAGCGAAACACAGGGGACCTTATTGATGTAGTTAAAAAGAAATTTTGACTTGGCACAAGGGTGACTGTTAAACTATGTCCAGATGTAGCAAAGATCCAACGTCTTAAAACACTGAGCCACAACCGTTCCCCACTACAGTTTCTTCTTTGGACACACTAATGTAATAATAACAAAATACTAAGTGACAGAAGGACTGACTGCTGTATGACGGGGTCAGAATTGTAGTTATACATATAATTGTGTGCTATTCCATCTCTACATTAGTTTATGGCTATGCAAACATAAACTTCCCCCCCTCTTTGTGGTAACACAACAAACAAAAAACAGCTGCATTATGTTTGTCTGAATGTAATGGGTCCTCATTTTTGTTTCTGGAAAGTTCCTACAATACAGATTGCAACATTCTGCAGGGTTGCATGATTTAGCTTTCTTGTCAATACAACGACTGATGTTCAGTGCTCACCTTTACGCTCATCCAATTCACATAATGCCAACTTGTTTTATGAGCCATCCAATTTGAAGGATTTAATGACAAATGAAATGTAATGAAGCCAAATTAGTCAGCGGTTTTCAATACCAGTATGATAAGGGGATTAGCTGAAATAAAGAACTCTCAAAGGAATAGTTCACCAAAACATGGAAATTGAGTTATATCATTCGTATGAAGCTGAGTGAAGTTTCTTTATCCATTTAGAACTTCTGGAGCTTCACAGTAAAACACTAAGAGGGTTCTTGCTAACACTTTGAGTTTGGCTGCTAAAAGATTGCAGCCAATAAATAAACATCTCTTCAAATCGATTTTTGATCATGGCCCTTCCAGAGACTGGGATCACGCTATACAAACAGTATGAAGAGGTGTCCATCTACTGAAGGTTTTGAGGCGGATGGGTTGACTCTGTTTTTCTGTGAAGCTCCAGAAGACAGTGACTGAATATTCATTTTTTGGGTGAATTAAAAGTGTTCATAGAATGGTGGAAGAAATGGGAAGTGTACTGATATTTAATCTTCCAAATAGATAACTAAGAGATGTCTCATCAAGATGGCCAAAAATTTCAGGTACCTTCCAGAGGTAATGTCCTGTAGCAGAGTCCATCACAGATCATCAGATAAACTATACATATGTCTCAGCAGCGCTCTAGTTCATCAACCAGGTCCAAACTGGTAATAGTGCCTGTGCCGCCTATTTGTTTGTTTTGTGTATGGAGAAGTCCTACCAACAATAATTCATTTTCAAATAAGGCATTGTGTTCCTTCACTTTTCTGTATCCACATATAAAGTCGATGTACCAAGAAATGTATTGTTTGGGAATAAATGACACATTGACCTCAACAGTGCTGGACATCTGGGTGTTAAACAATTCCTTGCATCAATTTTATTACTCTTTAACCAAATAATTTAGATGTTGTCTATGCATCAGATCAGATGATAAATTATTTTTTTAACAACAGTGATCATTAGGATTTGAAGATATACTGTGAATGCACTTTTAATGCTGCTATGTATTGCTTTAGGATTTTTCTCAGTGTTGAGTTGCTATACTTCCACAAAAGGAAGCGTTTGTCCATTCATGCAGCACAGAGGCGCCCTCTTCTTTTTCTTTGATTCTGGTACTAGGAATATCTCTAAATTTTTTATAGAGCAACACTTCCACTCCACTGTTATTAAAATACATTCTTAAAAAATTTATTTTCAAATGTTTTGAATTTTAATATTTCACCTAAAATTAGAGTCAGGAGGACATTCGCATGAACCCTAAGAGGCATTGCAACTACAGCAGCTCTACCCTGCCTGATCCAAAGTCCCCATTTCAGATTGTCCTTAATCTGACAATTATCTGGAGTCTGATTTCTTGACACAGTAATCTAGAATGTTACACTCTGAACATCTCACGTTTAAAACTAGGTCAGGACAGAACAGTATTTGAGTATTTGACTGCTCCATCCTTTACCGCGTGTCAGCGTTTTACAGCTTGTGTGATCGCTTCCTAAAGAGGGATTACAGTGAATATTTAGGCTGGGGCAGGCCAGACATTTATGTTACTGTGAAGTATTAATCACAGGGAGGAGCGGCACAAGAAACACTGAAGCTATTCAGTTTCATAATGGAGGGGTGCCTCTATTGCATAACTTTAACATAATTTGTCTTGAGCGAAGAAAAAAAAAAAAAAAAAAGGACATTTTTTTCTCATCAGTTAAATAACAGAATTATGCACAGTCAAGAGTTTTACAGGACTGATTGGAAAAAAACATTTAATTTGGTAGGAGTTTTCAGATATTGTCAGTGAATTTTGTGACTTGTGCTTCAGGCCAGGTGGCAGTTATGAACAGCATTCTTTAATATTAGAGTGCGCGTCACAGTGTGAAAATCCAATTCAGTACAAAGTCTTCATTTTGAAGACAGCAACCTAGAAAATCTTGAAATGACCTCATTACACAGTGCACTGTGGACAGTCCAAATGGTGGAGGAAATAGACCAAGACATGGCAGCTTGAGCTTTCTGTGCCACATACCATCACCCCTTTGCCTGTCTCCTCACAGCTCTGTGTTTTAGTAGCATGCCTTTCCTCTTTGGGCTGTCGTACCCAGCAAGCACTGCTGGGTAGTGAGTTCATCTACTCATGCTTGAAATCTGAGCCCATTATGTCAACAGATGTTACAGACAGAGAGGAGAACAAGCGTGAGGATAGCAAAGACATGCTAGTACAAGAGCAGGGGGATACAGGCAGAAAAACAAGTGATATTGAAATTTAGAAAACAAATTCTAAAACTGCAGAGCAAAAATGCAGCCATGGTGTCAATGAAGTCAACGAAATTGAAATGGTTTCGTTGAAAAATTATACTAATAGCAAACATCTCATGTGGGATTACTTGTTCCAACAGTAGAACAGCAACATTATAATTCTCCCTTCGAATGAATTGGAACAGACAATATCTGGTTGTAAATGTATAGTTTACACACATATACATAATGGATACAAGTCACACATCAAATGACATAGTTAATCCAGGAAGCTGCACTTCAGAAAATAAACCAAGACAAATTGTTCCAATTTGCTAAAATGGCAGATGAAGGGAGAAACTGTTTAAAATAGTCAGTCTTTCCAAGACTGACTAATATCAGATTTTGAACATTTAAATCAAGTATTAGCATTCTGATATCAAATAGGCTGGCTAGATGGAGAGGAGGCACACAAATAATACGGCCAACATTCCTTTTACCAATATATTCTGTGTATTTCAATGGTCAAAAGCACAATAGTATTTTTCGTTAGGTGGCAGAAAACAGAGGAAGTGCTCTTGCTCAGACTGATACTGTCCATAAGACACACCACAGCACACTGCACATACAGAAACAGCACCCCCTACTGGTAATCTAGACAAGAAGCATTTGCTGCAGGAGAATTCTAGTTTAGTTTGCTTCCCCACATTGTCGAACCGAGAGGGCAAACAGGGGCATTTCAATTGGACCCTGGCACCAGTTTTGTATAGTCTAGAGTGTGCTTTTCTTTATCATACATTGACAAATATTAACAATGGCAAGCGGTTTATCTCACATCAACCGTTGGCCCCTATCTGAAGTGCAACTTAATTGCCGTCTTTCAGTCATGGACACCTCAGCGTCCCAAAACTGTGCCAGATAGCAAGTGCATTGGCTTCATGATTTCCTTATTACTTTATAATCCAAACTGTTTTTTCCCTTTACACACAACTTTCTTGTCTAGATCTCATCTGCAGTCTCTCTCTCACATGATCTTCAACAGCAGCTCATAGGTGGCATTGATGATCCCCCAAGAAAGGAGTGAGCGGTGGTAGTTGAGGTGGGCCCCTCTGAAGAGCATGGCCAAACTTCCACCCCTTTCTCTCCACACTGTGAGCAGCACCTCACTGCAAGGCTGGAAGCTTCCCCCAATCTTAGACTGAGCCCGAGACTTTACTACGTTGAGTGGATAGAACATGATGCCGAGGGCTGCCCCCAACAAGCCTCCGCACACAAAATCATTGACCAAGTGACCTGCCCGGGTAGTGGCCTCTGGAAGCTGCTCTTTGATGGGCCCGCGGAGGCCAAAGAAGAGCACGTTACTAGGGCAGTTACGGAGGAGTATTGGCACAAGGCCCCTATAGCACTCTCTGACACCATACTCTGACAAAAGTGTTCTGAAGGTGTGAGCTGTGTTGTTGAAACGGCTGTGGTGCCGATGGTCTTGTAGGAGAGTCTGCACGCGCTCAAATGGGGTCAGGACTGCCTCTGCACCTCCAGCCAAAGCTGCAGCAAAGCTTCGGGTGACCAACTCTGGCACACCGCTGCCAATGGCCTTGTCCATCAAGACTCTGGAGAAGTCCTGGTATAGGCCAAACATTATGGCCACTGCAGTACTCTTCTGCAGCAGTGGCGGCAGCAGGCCCCGGTAGAGATTCCTCAGCCCATCCCTCTGGAGCTGGCGAACCGCCTCCGTGGCCAACACACCATGCAGCTGTTGGCGGAACAGCACCTTCTGGATGGGAAAGGTAATCAGGATGTTGGTAAAAGCTGCAATGGAGCCACAGACATAATGCTTGCCATGATCACCCAGCTGGGCACTCAGAAGCCCAGCAGGCAGGAAGGAGGGGCCTCTTTTAGTCAGGGCAGTCTGAGGCTGAGGCGTCCGGGCCGATTCAGAATCCATGGTGCTAACAGCCATGGGAGGCTCAGTGCAGACCCAGCCAAAACCTCCAGCATCCCATCAGCACCACTCTTTGGTGTAAGATATCCACCCTGTGAAAGACAGAGGAACCATTAGATTTCATTTATTGGCCATGATTTTTTTTTTTATTTTGTCAGTTGCTTACATTTTCTTCCTATAGGTTTATATTTTAGCTGGATAACATTGACCTTTTTCTCTTTTTTTACTCATCTCAGCCTTCTACATAACAACAGGTGCAGTGGGTAATAGAATATAAAAAGGCACCTTTTCTTTGTTGCCAACATATAAAGAGACAAAATGCAAATAAATGAACGTTGAAGATACATTTTTTTCCCCAAAGAGAAGCAACTTTGCCTTGTCACCAGACAGTTGGTTTCTCCTCTCATCTACGACGTGTCCAGACAAACAACAAACAAGTGCTCGCTCTCAATGCTTGTACATGAGGCAGAGAGGCGGGCTCAGATGTGTGCGTGTGTGTGACATGAAACAAAATTAAACTACTATGGAAAATGGCTGGTCATCCAGGGCCATGAATTCCATAATTTTCCTCATAAATGTTTGGGTCTTTTCCTTGTTCGTGCCAAGGAGAGATCCTGTAGGAGGGAAACTGCTGGTTTATGGCCGGTGTTTCGGATTAATGTAGAACCCTGTTTGCTACTGACTCTCCGCTGAATGCGTCTGTGGTCGTCATAGTTATAACAGATGTTAAAAACAGGAAGAGAATACATGGCTGTCCATGTGAATGCCTCCTTTTCACTTCTTCACATTGAGGTTTCTGTGACGCTCCTTGAGCTATTTCTGAGTGTTTTTTTGCACTGTGGTGGTTAAAATGTTTGGCCTTTTTGCAGAACATCAATAAAGCAGAATGCTAATGTATCGAGAAAATAAATTGTGTTTAGTGAAGTGCTGATCAGCGCATGTACAAAATATTCCTATACTTTCTGTTCTAAAATTGGGGACCTTGACAGACTTCCATCCAGCCCCCTGAAAAGAATGGAATTTATTTTCAGTATGATTCCATCCATAATTGAAAAAAATAAATTACATGAATGTCTGACTGTATTAATCATAGGTTTCATACGCTTTCTGTAATAACCTAATCATGTTTTAATTTTTGCCCATCATTTATTCATTCATTTGACGCTGTTCTTGGAGTGTGTTTTTTGTCACATTCACATCTGGAAGCTCTTCAATGCAAGACGTCTTCAGTGAGTTAAGAGAAACACCGTGTTGGTAATGAGGATATAACCAGTGCTGCCTTTCACTTTCCCACTCTATTAATTTGATTACCTGTGGAATTTTACAAACAGATGTTCTATCCCAACTTGTTTGAAATATGCTACTGGTATCAAATTTAGATCATGCATATCATTTTATTTACACAATTGAGAGAAATGAGCATCTGTCGCAAAAGACTAGCACATTATCACAATCTGTTTTAGTTTATGTTTTACACAGCATCCCAACAATATGAATCGTGGTTGTATTTGAGTCTGCAGCAGTTCTTTAGTAAATGACACTTGCTGAACATCTGTATGAATGTCCAAAGCTAAAGTTTACCAGCAAGAAATGTAATTATGAGAAAATTATCAAAGCCTCACCGGTTTAAATATTTTGACTATGTAGACTTCTATCAAAATCAATACATGTAAACATAACATTTTTATCACTGCCATTGTTTTGAAATTATTATAAAAATATTTTTTTTTAACTCTAAATGCATTATATTAAAGGTAGCAATATATAAATATTCGGGATCTACACTAAATGGTCTCTACATGACACATGTTGCCTCGAGTCTAACCTCAGCCAACCTGCCTTCAGCTTGTACAGCCAGACTGATAAGAGTTGTGACATAATTTAACACACTGTCATGTATGGGGACGGGGAGAAAACGCTTAGCCATAAAAAAAACCCACTAGCTGTTCATTTAATGCTTATTATAAGGGCCAAGTCATCATGAAATGTTCAGTGTAGGTTCCTAAAGTCTTCAGCCCGAACCCTAACCCAGCACGAAACACCTTAAACCCATAACTCGAGATGTTTAAATAGAGACCAAAGAGCAAATATTAGCAGCAAAGCTCATTAGAGGTCACAGTACCTCGTCAACAATAGCCCTCCAAGAATCTTCACCAAAGTTTCAGGTCAGTATGCCACAGGGCTACCGTCATGGAATCTAAAAGAATAAAACTGAAGTACATAAAAAATAAATTTGCTGTACTTCTGCAATTGTAATTCCTAAGTACAATTCGAGTTTTTTGTCCTGACACTGTGTACAATACTTAACTTTTTACATGAGCAGTTG
The DNA here is from genome assembly GCA_001698575.1 of Mola mola. Taxonomy (NCBI): domain Eukaryota; kingdom Metazoa; phylum Chordata; class Actinopteri; order Tetraodontiformes; family Molidae; genus Mola; species Mola mola. Next base: position 818,033 of record KV751330.1, on the reverse strand, counting down.
AAAGTGAAAGACACTTGTCACTCTGAATAACTTGCAGATTTGTCAATACGTTAAATTTACTACGTCAATGTTTGACAGTGCAGCTCATTGAAACCCGGAAGTAACATTTTCACTTTGAAAAACAAAATCTAAAAACCAAATCAACCACACTATATTGACACTTTAACTGAATGATCTGAGAAGAAATCATTAGCCCATTATACAGTTTAGATTTTCCAGTTTTAATTAACTCCACGCCACATTACATCCGTGATATCGCAAGGAGGTATCGAGCAATACGGTGGCGATGCAGTTCATTAAGTCGCCGACGGGCTAGCATGCTTAGCGCTACAGCTACACACCCTCATGCTAGGCTGGTTAGCTTAGCTGATTTAACAATCTCAACAGTGCCATGGAACGGGCCTTCTGTGTGTGACACTCAGCCAGTCACGTTTATGTTTAAGGTTTATGTTTAAAAGAGGAAGGGCTCACGCGAGAACAGGGTCACACAGAATGTCCTACAAAAACCACTTGTCTGCCTCGCACACTGAGTGCCTAGCTTCATCAGTCATAACGAACAAGCACAGACTGATGGATGGTTGACAAACTGAATGTCAAGAGGCATAATAGCGTTTAACAGGTTCTGGTCAAGCAGCCGCTGTGCTCATAGATTTTTACCTGCCGTGCACATCGGTCGCTGTCCTTTTCTTGGACAGCTAAAGTAGAATTATTCGCAGTGTAATTGGGACACGACTTATAGGTCGTGTCTGCAGCCCCAGCAGACGCAAGTGACAGCAGAAATGCATCTTGTGCGCATGTGCACTACATGCCGAGTGGGTCCTTTATTTAATTTCTACACACTTATACTCAATTGTATTGTATCATGTGAATAGTTTGTGTGAAAGGTACCTCGGATTCCTACCGTCTGTGAAAAGCCAAATGCACAATTGTTCGCATAGCATTAGGACGATTCAGTCAGCGCTTGAACTGTGATCGTAAAGCAGGACGGACGCGGTGTCCATTTTACGACTGACGTCACTGTCGTAACGTAGCACAGTGTGTCGGTAAATAAAGGTAGCGTTGTTGCCAACGTCTACTTGTAATTTCTAAAAGAGTGTTTATCTTTTATTTGTTAAGCATGGGTGTTATACGCGTGTTAGACGGTTGAATAGTGGAGTTCGGTCCTGTAAACTCGAGCAAAATGTTAATATTAAGTCTCATAGCGAACGCTAACTAGCAGTTTGTTGCTAACTTAGCAGCATTATTACATTTAAGTTACATTCATTGAGCGTTTAATTGCTGTTATTTAGCTCGATCTTCACATTTATCCTCTGAGACTTAGGCGTGCAAGAGAACCCTATGCACTGAACTGCAGCCTGGACTGAACGTGGAGTCAGTTTGTCTCCTTCGGCATCGAAAGCTCAGTTCATGCAAAATGTCAGCGCAAAAAGACTGCGAGTTCTTGGTGAAAAGAGCCCGTGAGCTGGTCCCTGAAGATCCTTGTGCGGCCAAAGCCTGGCTCATAACTGCTAGAACCCTTTACCCTGCAGACTTCACCATTCAGGTAATATGAAGACACACAGGTGCTGTTATGCTAATATATAAGATTTTCTCCATATAAATCTTTATCAGGAAAGCTTTCTGACTTGCTTGATTGTGTTGGGTCCAGTGTGACTTCATTGATTTTGTCTGTATTCTCACAGTATGAAATGTACATCATTGAACGCAATGCAGAGAGGACAACTTCAGCAGGGAGAATGCTGTATGACATGTGAGTTACAGTGTACAGTCTCTATAGCACCGCTGTCATTGTCAGGTGCCCTGCATAGCTGAGTCAGACCTAATAATTATCCACAATATCTCCAACTTTTAGGTTTCTAAACTTTCCAGATCAACCCATTGTTTGGCGAGAGATAAGTATCATCACAGCTGCCCTGCGCAGTGACTGCCAGGACAAACATGCACAGTTTCTGCGTGGTGAGAGGAATTTAGAGGTCTTGACACAACATTCTTTTCACTATGGAGCATTAATGTTTTACTTGTTTTATTTGTGTATATGTTTGTCTCCCACAGGACTTTTTGAGACGCTCCCTGGTCATGTGCAGTGTGAGATGCTGCTGAAAGCCACAGAGCAATGTTTCAACACTTTGGAAAAGGCAGAGATGCTGCTGCTCCTTCTCAAGCGCTTTCCAGAGTCTGTGGTCAAACATGGGGTATGTAAGAAAAATGTAACGCTTGTGTATGGACATTTAAATAAATAGAATGAAACGCAGAGGAACAGTCACTGGGATGATTTTGCTCTATATTTAGGTGAATCTTGGAGAAACATTGTTAGAGGCAGAGGTGTCAGAGAATGTGGAAACTCCGGTCAACTGCTTTAGAAAACTTTTTGGTGAGTTAATCATTTTAGTGAAAACTTGCTTTACTTTAAGTTGCTATATCTGCTAAGGTTTACACTAGTTATTTTGTTCTCCTTACAGTGTGTGATGTCCTTCCACTGGTCATAAAAAACATGGACATGCGCCTACCAGCTAGCCTGATGCAGAAGTACATGCTGAAAGCAGCTGAATTCTACATTGGCTATGTTACCCGTGGACCCTTGCCTGATGTACAGATACATGGTAAAGCTGCTGATGCTTTCCTTTCCTCGTAATGCTAACCCAGTATGATCATGTAACTCCTCAAGATGTTTTGTCTGACCAAAGGGCCTATCTCCCATGTTTTTTTTTACTTTTTAATTTTGCACGACCTGCTCTCGAGAGAGAGTGCAGGTCGTACTGAGTTTTGTTTTTCATGCACAGATATGGGGAAACCAGCCCAAGAAGATATAGAAGTCAACCAGCGTGAAAGTCTTGAGACTGATAGATATGGACCAGTAGCAGTAGCATGCAGAGTACAATGGTGTATAAATTTAGAGCAGCATAACATAAAGCACTGTGGTACTCTGTAGGCACTCTTCAAGTGCAGGTATTTATTGCCTGCCTGACATTTTGTTTCTGTTCGTCTTTGTTTCAGGCTCTCAAGAAGGTGGGTCTTTAAAGTCACCCAGTGTCTCCCGTGGCTCCCAGCATTATGTGATTGATGGCCTGACAGAAAAATCATCAGTGGTAGCGGAACCCTGGCAGAGGCTGTTGGATATCCTTGCTGTGGCTGGAGCACGCTGCGAGTGGCAAGGAGACAAAGGACAGAGGTAGTCTTGTTTGTCTGCCTGTCAGTCGCCTAGTGCTGGCTTTTTCGGAGATGTTATGAATTCAGGAGATTTTTGTAGTTGGTATTACCATTTTAAATAAATGCATTTTGATATTAAAGTCCTGCAGTGCAGATTTTCAGGTCACAATGGTCAGTTTTGGATAAAAGATTTGAAAGAGGTGCTTAATTCTGGTCATTCTATGGCGCACTCACACTAGCCCATCTATATTGTGTCCAAGCACATTTGACTCACAAAGTCTTCAATGTTTGACTAGTGTGAGTAGTCCATAGCACGCTCAAGCATGGAACACTTCCTTGGCCCTGGCACGGTTGGAAGAGGTTTGTTTCAGCAGAATACGGCTGCTCATGCTTGAGCGAAAGCATGAACAAGCAACACAAACGTGACAATATAAATTAATCCTCTTCTCCCGCTGTCTCAGCAAAAATGAATCATTGCATTGCATTATCAATAAATCGCAAATGTGAACCTGCTGTATCTGAACAAAGAGACTCCAGATAGTCGACAAAGTAAGTAAAGTTGGAGTCATGTCAACGTGATGGCATATATATAAGTAGTAACTGTGCTTATGTGTGATTGAGCTGGGAACAGTGTGAGTGCAGTCCAAGAGCGGAGTGTTTTTTTTTTTGTTTTGTGGCATTGTTGAATAGCATTCTGTACTACACAGAGGTTTTTCTAACATATAGCTTAACGTCTTTGATGTCAATGAATGAAAAGTAGAAGAAACATATAATATAGCATTAGTCTTAACATTAAATGTTAAAAGCATTCTAATATCATGAAAAAACCCCAAACAATATTATGTAAAATTGTGTCATACACAGGGCAAAAGCTTTGCATCATTTACAGTATATTCTGTATACGCTTTTATGTGTTGCATTGGCCATTTGAGGGTTAGTTTATGTAACTTATAAAAGGTCTATTTGTTTGTGCTTGTGTCTTCGCTATAGGAGTTACATTGACATGCTGCAGAGGGTGAGGGAGCTGTGTCGCTACCTACCTGGTCTGGAAGGAGACGCAAAGTTGCGTTACTGCAGTCAAGTTGTCATCTGTACTGCACTCGTCCTTTTCCGCAGCGCCTTCCTATACGTGTCAGCTGTACAGCCTGCGCTGTTCCAGGGTCAGCTTCTGTCTTTCCATGCACACATCCTTCACTTTTTGTTAAGTTCTTTTCAGTTCTTATTGGTATACATATGTACCGTTTTGTCAATGAATGCTTAAATGATCAAATGACGTGTTTATGTTTAGCTGGCACGAATGCTTTGAGTTCGGGGCCGTGGATACTTGTGGAGGACTTGAGCTCGGTGTATAATGATGTGGAGCTGGAAAGAGGAATGGTGAAACATGCACATAAAAAACGCAAACTGACAGATGGGAGAGAGAAGCCAATGGTGAGGCCAGATCAGAAATAATTTTTTGATATTGCTGCCTTGTTTTGTGATTAGTGCTAAGGATGACTTACTTACTCAGTTACTCACTTTTAGTGTGAAAGGTTGTGTTATGTTGTTTTTTTGTATTCTTACTTAATTCTTTATTTTCAGATAGCATTTATAGAATGATATTATATATATACTGTAGATGTATCATGTACATTTATTGAATGGTAAAGTGTGCACACAAATTAGTGCAAAGGAAATCAAATAGAGATTGCAAAAAAAATAAAATAAAAATTGGGAGGCTTACTGAGGAGAAAAAAAAATTCCAGGGCCTGTCATTTAACAATACAAAATCTGGCCTTAAGGACTTTCCAATGATTTGGATAGCGAACATATAATAGTATTCATCAGCACACCTTGCCTGAAAATCTAAATTTTCCAGAAATGAAATGGAGAAGTGCACAGGCAGATCTGAGTCAAGTATGTTTTTTTTAACACAGAAGCTCTGCCCTGCTTATTATTCTGCAATTTCGAAATACATGCAACTGATTTGCTTCCTGAAACCTACTCTGTCTACAACTTTTGGCATATCCTCCATCAGCATGTGCTTTCTGCTTCAGTGTAATATTGTGTTTGTCCTTGAATGTGACTGTAGTGTATTACTTTGGTACTCTGTGTGTGTGTGTACCCTCGTAGAGCTCAGACGATGAAGAAGGGCTGGGAAAAGGTCGAGGTCGAAACATTTTAGTGAACAAGGCTGAGATGCCCACCTGGTCGGAGACTCTTGACAGCTTCCGTACAGCAAGGGAAAGCTGGGACCTGCTTCACTCCCACGACTGTGTGGAAACTGGTAAACAGCTCATTTGTTAATATGTGCTTTACACACTCAGGCTGCACCACAATGGCTGCAAATGTATTCTTATTGCTTTTTATTAAAAAAAATCTGTGTTAATCCTTAGTGTTAATCATTTTAATCAAACATCATTGTGTTTCATCAGAGTTCAAGAAGATCTGTGCCTCTTGGAAAACAGACACCTGGCTCTGGTTCAGAATATTCCTCACTGACATGATCATATATCAGGTCAGAAACATGTTTAATTTTGTGTTCATGACATAACACGCACTGTGCTTTTATTTGTTTTTGTATTTGATTATTTTATGCTGAATTGTTAACCTTGATACCTGAGAAAAATGTAGTAATTGGAGGAGAACTTTCTATAAATGTATGTGAGTATAAATGTCTGGTGCTGCTCATGAGTTGTCTGTGATTGCGTGCTGATTATGGGTGTGTTTGTGTCTCCAGGGACAGTACCGTAAGGCCCTCTCCAGCCTGCACCAGATGGCTGCAGTGCAGCAACCTCAGCCTGGTCAGCAGAGCCCCTCAGGTCAGGCCAGCCTAGAGCGCCACAGGGCCCTCATACAGCAGGCGTCCTGCCACTACGCACTGGGAGAGTACAGGGTATAAACTCTACATAAACACACACAACCCTATTAAAGGCTGGTAGGTGTTGGGAGGCATTAACACTTAGTCTAGTCTGTGTTTTGCTAGAGATGTCGGTTGTAATTTTGTTCATTAATATCTTTAGAGGTTGCTCTACCTTCAGAATGCCCCCAAAAACCAATTTATCTGACTAAATGGCCTGCAGGTGGTGCTGTAGTCCCTTTTTAGTGCCACACAACCGCAGCAGAGTGTAAATGTTAAACGTATCAATAATTCATACTAGATTTTGAACATGCAAAGCTTTATTATATGGCATTATTTCACATTCATGCCTAAATTGTGTTTAAGCATGTTTATGGTCGCAAATATCTTACATAAAAGTTTTAGTCACGTTAAAAAATGTCTACAATAACAACATACAGAAGGATTTATAGAGTAATTGACAGATATGTTTGCAGGTAATGTCTTTAATGTTAAATTTTGTACAAAGGTCTGTATAGCTATGCTCTGTTTGCACATTTCCTGTATGCATTGTACTTTGCCTCTTCTTCAGATGGCCTGTGAGAAACTGCTTGATGTTGTCAGCGGGCTGGTGAACCCAAACCAAATACCAACAGCAAAAAACCCCGAGGATCATGGTAGACTCAAGACCAAAACGAGGAAAGGTAAAATGAGTGCCGCTGAATAGTGATCAGTCGCTGATTCTGATTTTTCACTAACTTTTAACTTATGTATAATTGATATCTAGTTCACCTATTGAGTGTTAAAAGGTTTCGAATTTTAAAGAGAAATTATACTTTCTTTTGCTGCAATTTACATGATGAAAAGAAAGAAACAACTTTTTTTTATACAAAATTCATACCTATGTGACCATTTATCATTTGATGGGGAAAATGTAACTGTGATTAGCAGAACATTCTGCAGTGATTCATTCTGCTTTGTCTAGGTAATGACCTGAGATTGCTTCCCTGCACCAGCAGGGCTGTGTTACCCTTCTGTCTTGAGCTGATGCTGGCCTGTTTCAAGGTACTTGAACTAATTCGATTTGCATAATGTGTGAACATTTTAGCCATTAAACCTTGTATAACCCACTTTCTGTCTTCCTCATTTCATCCAATCAGCTCCGTGCCTTTACAGACAACCGTGACGACTTGTCACTCGGACATGTGGTGGTGCTGCTGCAGCATGACTGGCCACAGGGCGAGATGCTGTTTTTGAAGGCAGTGGACAAGATTTGTCAGCAAGGCAGCTTCCAGTATGAGAATTTTTTCAACTATGTTACCAGTATCCTTTTTTGCAGCAACTCCCACAACCACAAGACAAGATTGTTGTAGCAACTACCATCTATAGATCCATAACTTCATGGTCACTTTGCTCGCATGGATGTTAGTTTCCATAAACTCATAATTTTGTCAGACATTGACATGCTGGAGGAGTTTGCCTATCTGCGCACACCAGAGGGGGGGAGAATTCAGCTGGAGCTGCTGCCCAACCAGGGAATGCTGATCAAGTAAGCACCTCAGAAACTCTTCAGTTGGTATCGTGACTCTGCACACCCGTGTTCTGTTGTTGTTTTTTGGAAGAAAGGTACTGTTTATTGATGATCCAGTAGACACAGCTTGTGGGGAAAATTGTGCTTTGAACTGAAAATGCTGTTAACGGAGCACCAGGCAGTCGGAAGAGAAGGGGTTTAGCTTAAATAAAATAAAGCTCCCTCATTCATTGATGTGGAAGTTAAGACACTTGAATGCACCCTCACTGACTGAGAGTTGTTGAATGTTGCTGTCCCTCAGGAATCCTAGTCCCGCCCTGGGGGTGGAGTTAAATGCCCTTCTTCTACAAGGGGTGCAGACGATGGACAGGTACCCCAGGCCCCTCCTGCCACAGTCCCATCCCTCTCCCTTGCCAGTCACCCTTCTTTCATTCCCAACTTCAAAGCTTGTCATCCCCCCCAGTTTTGATTTGGGCCTGTCATTCTACATCAAGAGTTAGTCGTTCTATGATTTCCTGTGGGCGTTTATTTTTTTGAGCCGCTGCTCGTCTGTTTGTGGTCATCACTGTTGTTGTTGTTGCTGTTATTGGAGGATGATTTAGGCCTTGTTGTCAATTAAGTTTTTTGCATTTTCATAACACTTGAGCTCATTTCATTTGTGGACACGTTTTATGTGGCTTTTATTTACGATGATGAGACTGAATATGTAATCTTGACAGATTAATTTATGTTTTTAAGGAAAAAAATAACATGCCGCTTGCATGATTTTTTTTTTTTCATTACCGCATACAGTACATCTCAAGTCCTGATATGTGAAATTATTTATTATAAATACATGTATGAACTTATGTATTCTTATGTAAATTTTTTTTTTATTTTTCTCATCAGACACCACACGGTGACACGTGGAATCACCAAAGGAGTGAAGGAAGATTTCCGTCTGGCCATGGAGAGGCAGGTGTCGCGTTGTGGAGAAAACCTGCTGAGTGTGCTTCACCGTTTCTGTATCAATGAGAAAATCATCATCATCCAGTCTCTTCCCTGATAGCTGGCCTCTGACTTTTGAACCTCTTCACAGTCAATATCTCGGGCACAGTTTTAATGCAGCTGGTCTGACTGCATTACACCAGACAGGACAGATTTTTGTATCCGGCACTGAACTGAAACTTAAAGTGGTTCTCTCTTTTCAGAGAGTTTTATAGAATACTGGTCGTCTGAATACAGCACTCATGCAGTTTTGATTGTATGTCCATACTTTTACTTTACTGCGCTTAACAGTATCATGAGCTCAACCACATTTGAAGTGTTTAATCACATTGCGGCATTTTGTGTGAATCAATATTGACAAAATTAAGTGTATTTTTTTTATGTTCTTTGGTTTATTTTTTTTAATTACAAACGTGAACAAATTGCTTGATTATATAAATTTTTTCATTAAATTTGATTTATGAAGTTAAGTTGTATTATTGTTTTAGTACAAAAGCAACAGTTCATATTCAGCTCATACTACAATAACATATAGAAGCTATAACAAATTAGAAAATGGTCACACCTTTTTACTTAGTCTCTGAATGTTTTTACTATAATCCCTTTTGCAAACCCTCCCTTCACACCCATTGACACTTCTTCTGTTTTCTTGTTAAGTTTAATGCTTCTGCAATCATTCCTCGTGTTCTGTGTCCTGTGCATATGGCAGGTCCCCTTGTAGTGCAGCCCTGAGGTTAGCCCAGAACAGTCTTTGCTTAGCCATGTCCTGAGGCCACTCTAAGTATGTGTGTCTGCCCATCATGGACTTCAGCTGGTAGTACTTAGATGGGATCAGGTATTGTGGCAGAGGTTCGAGCAGCACCAGCACAATGCTGTCCGAGCCCTGAGCAAGGCGCTCATGGCTGGCGAAGTACAGCTCATAATGGCACCACTCGCTTTTGACAAAGTGCGCAGAGAGCACAAACACGCAGCGTCTACTTTTTTGCACACAGGTGATGATGTTTTCGATAATTGTCTTTCCTGGCACAAAGTTTTTCTCATGATGGCACATGCAGAGCCCACCTGAGGGGCCTTCAAGGTTGGGGAGGAGGCGAGTGTGCACCCAGTCTGCGTCGTTCTGGCTGTAAGACACAAAAGCATGAAACTCAACACCCACCAGATCTTCAGGTCGAACTCGTGCCATTCTGGCACGGTGTTTGGCTCTGGTCCACTGCCAGATCATGCCCATATACCAGGGAACGTCAAAATACCGGCATAGACTCAGAACTGCAATGATCACCGCCACTGCTGGGCACAAGATGGCGGCAGCTAGAAGGCCAACGTTACAGGAGATCTCTGGGATCGAGATGTTGTTCAAGGTGGAGTCTCTAACAGCCTCTGGGTAGGTGCAGTAATAGCGTACTGGCCAACTCAACAATTCAACTCCCGTGCGATCCTTTTCAGATTTGATGCCAAGGCTTATGAAACTCTTCAGAGCACAGGTGCACGTGAAGGGGTTATCGCTGACATCTAGAGTTTTCAGGTTGGGGCAGCTTTTCAGGTTACTCATAGATGGGGCACTGAGAGAGTTTGAATTGAGCAGAAGTTCATTCAGCAGAGGGAAGTTGTCACACACTGGCAGGTCCAGCAGCCTGTTGCTGTTTAGATTCAGAGACAAAAGTTTTTCCAGTTTAAAGATGGATGAGGATACAGTAGAAACCTGGTTGTTTTGGAGGTCTAGTGTCTCTATTTCTTTTGGGAGGCATTTAAAAACTGAGTCTGTCAGACCATTAGACGTCAGAATCATGTTGGTGATGTTTTGTGGCCAAACACATTCTTCCAGACCGTCGTAAACCAACAAGTTGAGGCTGAGGTCTAGATGTTGCAGGGACGTCATGTATTGCATGCGTTCGCTAAGCAGCTTGAGACTCTTGAGATTGTTCCCTTCCAGACTCAATTCCCTCACACTATCCAGATTCTTGCATTCAAGGACTTGAACGCCCTGCACTCTGGAAAAGATGGAGTCAGACAGGGCGCAATAGGAGAAGTTCAGCTGGGTGATGGGACTTGGCGACTTTGGGCATGTCATGTGTATGATTTCAGTGTAAGTAATTGCTGCACTCTTCACTGGCAAATTGATAAAAAAGTTGTACACAGCCTCCTGTGAGAAAACAAAAGCGTGGACCACTGCCCCCCTGAGTGTGACGGACTGCATTTTAGATGTTGTGGCCACAGGGGTGTCTTTAAAAGGCATATTGTACAGGGCCACATCCGAGATGCTGAGATGGGTAATAGATGTGCGCAAAACTACATTCACAAAGTTAGTGAAGTCGGGCCAGCTGACCGATAAATTGGTGAGATAAAGACCAGATGTGCGGATTTGTGCTCTCCCACCCAATTGCTCACTCAGATCTTTGTAGCCTGCAGTCAAATTCAACAACTCCACCTCATCAAAGAATGACAGTGCATCATCCATCAGATGGTAGTTAACTTTTTCAAAGCTAGTGAAGGCTATCTGAAGCCTCTGTGCATGAACATCCTTCACACTGCTTGCTTCGTAAACCAGTTCACCCTCGATGGAAAGGGTTAGTGTGCTTAGGTTCACTTGGGCAATATTCCCAAAATCACCCACGCTAATGTTTTTTGCTCCAAGAACTAATCTCTTCAGCTTTACCAGGGAAGTGAACTCTCTCGCCAATGTCATCACAAGGAATTTGTTGCAGGCCAAATTCAACACCACAAGGTTCCCTGTGTGGAGCAGGTACCGCTGATCGTACAGATTCTTCAGCCTGTTGTGTGACAGTTCGAGATCCTCCAGCAGCGGCACATCGATGAACGTCTCTGGATCGATCTCCACCAAACCGTTCCATGACATATTCAGGAACCTCAGCATGGGGGTGTTTTGGAAGTCTCCTCGGTGAAGCACCCTAATGTGGTTGCATGAAAGGTCTAGAAGCTCAGCCGTTTGTGGTAGGTCTCGTGGGACAGAGGAGAGGTTTTGTTTGGAGAGGTTGATGATGACCGGAGAGGAGGTACACAGCTGGAGTCCCACTACTATGGTTACCCAGAAGGTAGCCATCATAGGTCTCATTGTTTACCTAAATAAAAGAAAGGAACAACACAGATGTTATTTGTGATGTAAAGACTCAGTCAGTTGGGAGTGGGTAGCGTCCACACGTGAACTGAACCATACTGCTTGGTATAAACAGGGCTTAGAATGCCATAGCTGTGAGGAGGGGCCCATATGCCAGGTTCAAAAAGTTTGGGACGCTCCCCTGGGAACACAGCACTAACGAAATCTAGTACAACAGTTCTGCAAAAAAATTTCATCATCAAGGACTGTTGTTGTAGAGTTTTGTATACTCATGGTTTGAAGGATGTAGAAACAGAAAACAAAACTTTAGGATCAAATGATAATGGACAAAATTAACCTTTCTGTAACTGTAAACTTTAAAACATCGTGAAGGTAGGAGTGACATCTCAACTCTATGAGTACAACACAGTAGCAAAATTAAATTTAAAATAGATTTAATAAAAGCCTTCATATTCAAATACAGGAAATTTTGCACTAAGCCACAGCTCAACCACAAGATAATCCACAGACAGACAAAAGATTTCACTAACCTGCACTGAGATCAGATGGTCTGCACTGCAGTTCAGTTTGTCATTGTTTTGTTGAGTATCTGATGAGTTGAGTCCATTATATCTAAAGGTATGTGTGCTCTATTCTGCAGCCTATGAAAATATCTCAGCTTCAGAGGACCAAAATTACCTAAAATGTACAAAAAAGTGCACCAAAGAATAAGAAGAGTCTTAATCGATAAAAATGACGGTAAACTGCTCCACACACAGTCTGCCCTGTAGTCACGTTAATGCCGTGCAATGCTCCCACAACGTTGTAGAGGCAGAAATGACAGGGAAATGAAAGCCACTTAGTTAACTTTTTTCTCTCTCCTAGATCCTCTTTTCACTTCCCTTGTATTTACCGTACGGAGCTTTATAAAAAAAATCTCAATTTTTTTTAGGCTTCATGGCGGGATTCTACATTAAAACTTATTACAAAGGGAGAGAACTATTTTTATTCTTATTTAAATCCATTAAGGCTGATTCATTTATAGTTCTTTTCTGTAGTATCATAGCCACCACACTGAGGTCAGTCAGGGTGGTAGATGACCATTTCCCAAATTAATTAACTTAACTTCCACTAATACCTTGAGGCAGAGTGTATCCTGGGCAACTGCACAGTTTACTCTAGACACAGCCTTTAATGAAGGATGAGGAGGGGGCTTTTTGATGATTGTTTTATTGTGACTGCGAGGCTTTCTCAAAAATAGCCACACATCCATACACACACTTTAATATGTGTTTTTATTCTACAAGCACTGCTGTTTTCCAGCATCGCTGACAATTACTCATAGAACAAGCGGCGCTAAATTGAATAAGGTCATATGAGTCGGTGTCTCTGTTCTCACTGAGATTCGATCAAATCATGGAAGAGCACTGCAAGGGTGATTGACTGCTTCTGGCCATGTATACAACCTCGCCCTTTCTTCTTTTTCACTTAATGCATACAATGTTTTAAATGTGAGAGTTCATATTGTAACTTAATGTTGTTCATATTCATATTAAACGCATTTTTTTTAATTGCACACAAACCGAAGGAGATAAGGAAAACATCGTGTGTTTGTTGTAAACAGACCACAGTGTGAACTTCTTCTAAGATATGGAGCTAAGATCAGAGTACAAGCTAATTATTGACACGAGCGTTCCCGTGTGTGTGTGCGTGTGTTTGTGTGTGCTCGATAGCCATAAAAAACTCCTCTTAATTGTCAGTTCTCTGTTTAAAAGGCTCTTTTTTTTTTTCTTTTTTTTTTTTTAAAACATGATTCATGGATGATGGAGCATTTTTGAGGCTACAGTTGAAAACAATACATTGGAAACTCTGCAGATTTAGTAAAACAAGTGCGTGTGGACACGAGTCAACCTTTGTATGTGTGAAAAATGTGTGATAGGGAGGGGCTGCTGCTTGGGAGCACAAGTACATAGAAGGAGAGATAGCGAAGTCTGACCGGGTTGTCAGACAGACAATGCAGCACCTCTACACGCCAGATGTGACTCTCTCCTGGAAGTGGTCATTCTCCTCTATCCTCTACCATCATGGAGCTCTTGTTTGATACAAGGGGATTTATGATGTTGAGAGAAGCGAATGCTCTGATTGACACCATCTATACCCGTCAAGTGGATTTCTGAAATGAGGTACTCCACTATGTTGAACCATTCTTCACCTTCTACACGTCAGCGCCTCTTATTCTCCTTCCTGCTGCTGGTGTGTCATTGGAATGAGGCAGTCTGTTCTCATGGGGAGGGCAAGAAGATTTGGCAGCAGACCGAGCCAGACCCCATCATCAAAGGCCAGTCTTTCCTTCATGACAAGTTCCCTTCGGGATTCCTCTGGGGCTCAGGGACGTCTGCCTTCCAGACAGAGGGAGCATGGGATCATGAGGGGAAGGGCCCATCCGTATGGGACCATTTCACCCACTCCTCTATCAGCGCTAATTTGTCAGCCCAGACTGCAGATGTGTCAAGTGACAGCTACGCTCACTGGGAAGATGATGTGGAGGCGTTGGAGTATCTCGGCGTGAGATCATACTCTTTCTCTCTCTCCTGGCCCAGACTCTTTCCTGATGGGAATGCCAGAGGTCAGCCCAATACCGCCGCTGTGAAGCATTACAATCGGCTCATAGAAAGGCTACTGGACAAAAAAATCGAGCCTGTCGTCACTCTCCATCACTGGGACCTGCCACAGGACTTACAAGAGTGCTATGGAGGCTGGAAAAATGATACGCTGGTGGGACTGTTTGAAGAGTATGCAGCATTTTGCTTCCACACATTCGGGAGACATGTCAGGTACTGGATAACGATGCATAATCCGTACCTGGTGGCTGTGCAGGGGTATGGGACAGGTGTTCATGCTCCTGGAGAAGCAGGGGGCATGGCGGGCTCTCTTATTGTGGCCCACAACCTGATCAAGGTAAGTTGGACAGGCTCGTTTAAGTAATTTAGATTAATAACATTAGTTTATCTTGGCCAATGAATGTTTGTATCCTCCTAATGAAACAAACACAGAACCCAAATGAAACCAACTCTGACATTTTGTTCCAACCAAATTAAATCATTAGAAAAT
>KV751330.1:743766-803252 GCA_001698575.1 Mola mola | reverse complement strand
AACTGGTGCAGCCAAGTGCAAAGCTATGACGCTCACTCTTTATTTGATCCACCCACCGTGACTAGCGGATCATATATAATAAAGACAGGTTTCTGATCAGTAAACAAGACGCTTGCAGAGACATTGAGGTTAAAGTCCACTACAACTGCACCTGTGTGCAGGACAGAAACAGTGTCTGAAAGGAAGCCATGGAGATATGCCTCATTAATAATCACTTACAGTTATGCAGTCTAGCGTAGAAGGTGTGTGTGCAACCAGCTGGCTTGAAAGTAACAACCCCAAATGAGTCGGAAGAAAAAGTAATTATTTAATGATTAACTACTACATTTAAGTTACTCAAATGCATACAATCTATCACATGGTTTTCTGTACCGCTGCTTAAAGTTTTCTATCATTAAAATAGCACATAAAAAAAACCCAAACACGAACTGTGGTGGGGATATCCATTCTGAATGGGTGACCGTGCTTGGAAAGTACTTTTTCTCAGCAGACAACTAACCAGAGTAGTAATATTAATGGAAGTGAACGAGGGTGCATAAGTCCAGGATCCCAGAGCAGAAGTTAGATGAATCAGGTCTTCTTTCCCTGCCGCGGCATGTCAAAATGCAAAGGTCAAACATACTCTAATGTACTATTGTGCTATTATATATGTGTGATATACTACTGCACATCATAAAAATTTCTTTACTCTGATTTCCAGGCACACGCCAAAGCATGGCACATCTATAACACCCACTTCCGTGCAACTCAGAAAGGAAAAGTATCCATTGTTCTGGGGTCCCACTGGGTTGAGCCTCAAAGAGGCCAAGCCACAGCCGTTAATGTTGAGCTTTGCCAGCAGTCATTAGAGGCTGTCCTTGGCTGGTTTGCAAACCCCATTTTTGGTGATGGGGACTACCCAGACTCTTTGAAAGCCAAACATGGAGCCCTCGTACCCATGTTCTCCCCTGAGGAGAAGCTCTGGGTGAAGACAACAGCTGACTTTTTTGCTTTTTCCTTTGGGCCCAACAACCTACGTCTTGGCCGGGGCTCGGTCCAGTATGGGCAGACTGTGACCCCAAACTTGAGGCGGATACTGGCCTGGATAAAACACGAGTATGGGAACCCAAAAGTGCTGGTGGCTGAGGGAGGCTGGTATTCAGAAGCCCGTGTGGGACAGGAGGATACTGTGGCCATTTACCTCATGAAGCGGTTTATCAACCAGGTTCTGCAAGGTAAGAAAGAATCAGAGTGAATAACCAAATAAAACAGACAATGTAACAAAATTAAAAACAAATAGTTATTGCTGTGTTTTAATTCACAGCTATCAGGCTTGATGGTGTGCAGGTATTTGGCTACTCTGCCTGGTCATTGGTGGATGGCTTTGAGTGGAATGATGGTTTTACCATTAGGCGAGGCCTTTTCTTCATCGAATTTAACAACCCAAGGCGAACCAGGACCCCCAAGACAACTGCTCAGTACTACAAGCGTGTTGTTGCTGACAATGGTTTCCCCAGCGATGAAGCCTCCAGGGAGGTGACAGGTAGTTTCCCTTGTGAATTTCACTGGGGCATTGCTGACTCCACTTTACAGGTACGAGAAGACGAGAGCGGTTTTACGGATAAAAAAACAACAACAAATATATGTCTATTAACACTGATATGTTTCTGTGTTGTTATTCTAGGTGCACTTCTACCCTTTCTCACCACAATTTACTGACACCCATTTGTATAGCTGGAACCTCACAGGGGACGGATCATTGCTTCCAGTCCCAAGCGTGACAATGCACACAAAACCAGCTCAATGCACTGACTACTTGGCCATTCGTGATCATCTTGGGCTGTTTGCGTCAACTGGGGCATCTCATTATCGCTTTGCCCTAAACTGGTCTTTGATTTTACCCAAGGGAGACCCCTCTGACGTAAACACTGAAGCTCTGAGGTAGAAATCCACAAACTTGGACTGTCATTAATTAATTGTTCCCAAATTCAGCCCAGTTATTTACATTTATCTGATTCTCTCTTTTGGTCCACACAAACTGACTCCTCATTTCTTTCTTGACTTTCACATCTAAAAGGTACTACGGCTGTGTCCTGAAGGAGCTCAAGAAGCAGGACCTGGAGGCTGTCGTTATTCTGTACTACCCCTCACACAGAGCTCCAAATCTGGGCTTGCCTGGGCCGCTGCATGCCTCAAGTGGTTGGCTCAACTATAGAACAGTGGAGGCCTTTCAGGCGTATGCAGCTCTGTGCTACCAGCAGCTGGGCTCCTGGGTTTCATACTGGATCACCATTAATGAGCCAAACAGACTGGCAGATGTTTATTCCGGTGGTGAAGAGATGCACCTGGCAGCTCATCACCTTCTTCTGGCTCACGCTAAAGCCTGGAGGCTGTATGAAAGGGAACACTTCAGTCAGTGGAGAGGACTGGTGTCACTTGCGTTACACGCAGACTGGGCCGAACCTGCAAACCCTTTCCTGGACACACATAAGGGAGCAGCACAGAGATTTCTTTTGTTTGAACTTGGTCGCTTCTTAGACCCATTGTTGGGCACTCGATATGAGGATAAGCATAGCAAGGGGGACTATCCACAAGAATTGAAGGCATATCTGGAGGAAAGAGCTCAATTCATGGGCCTCCCTGGATCCCCTCTTCCAAACTTTACTGAGACTGAGAGGAAGGAGTTGACAGGCACATTGAGTTTCATTGCACTGAACCACTTTACCACCCGTTTGATCGCTCCATATCCTCCAACATGGGTTAGTTCTCAGCAGAAGCAACCCCCTGCTCATGGCTGCCTGACCCTTGCTGACCCCACCTGGCCCTCATCCAGACTGGGGCAGGCTGTTGTACCGTGGGGCCTGAGGAAGATCCTGAACTGGGTGAGTCAGAGATATGGAGGGGCTCTGCCCATCATCGTCACATCCAGTGGAATAGATGATCAGGCTCCTGTCGAAGATAAACTACGGCAACACTTTCTCAGGAGCTATGTGCAAGAGGCGCTCAAAGGTGGGACCCATCTTTTCTTTTCCTACATCTCCATCAATCCCATCTGCATCTGCATCTGCAAATATGTGACATTGCTCTCTGGTCCAGTGTTTTTTGTGATAAAGTTTTCAGCAAGGAAAAAAATGAACTGTTAAAGGTGTTTAAACAGAGGCACACCTCATGGTAAGTAAAGGTTTTATGGACATATTGCCGCTATAAAACCCAGACCTAATGAAAAACCATGCAGCTCATAAAAAGAAGAAGGAGGGGCTACAAAAACCAGTCCTGTGTCAATGTTCATTAGTCTATGGTCATACTTTGCCCTTAAAGGCCCTTTGGTCACCTACATTTACACACATGTGTGCGTAAACAGCTTAACCAGTTGATTGTCATTGAAAATATCTCTAGTATATCCAGGTGATCCGTAGTGCTCTGATTGGAAGATTCTCATTCTTATTTTTGCTTCATTCTATTTGTCTCCAGCTCACCAATTAGATGCCGTCAACCTGCAGGGCTTCTACGTATGGAAGCTGCAGGATCGAGACATCCCCCAGTTTGGCCTCTACACTTCCACCCAGCATCAATCAAAAGCCAAAGCCTCCACTGCCGTCTACAGAGAGATTATCACTCACAGCGGTTTCCCTGCAGACGTCAGCAAGCAGGCGTGCAAGACCGGTGAGCTGGTCCAGCCCTGCTCCGCATGTGCATGGATGTTCAAGAACAAAGCAATGCTGGTCATTGGAGGCTGCTTCCTAATAACAGCTGTTATGTTGGCAGCACTTGTCCTCTCTGTCCTCATCACCCAGAGAAACCAAACAAGAGGTAGGGGGCGGTGCATTAACGTGACGCACAGGAGGAGAAGAAGGGAGGGCGTCCTGTATGCTCATGTCCACCTGTTAAGTGCTATCTGTAGAGACAGAGTGTGAAAGGATATGTGCAAGAACAGCAGTGACATGTATTTTTCCGGTCTGACAATTCTTGTATTTGTGAGTGTGACAAATCAGGCTACCAACAATTTCTGTCAAGAGAAAGCGCCTATCTATACTACTATAATAAAACTTTATTTGGATGGTGTGAAAAGACAAATTTAAAAGATATTTGTGTTTCCACAGTTGATGACCATAAGATGGCATCTGAGTGGCTTACATCTTGTTTTCTTTTTTACAATGGCCGACAGCGGATTATGAAAGTGTACTATAAAAGAGAATGCTTTACCTATGTGTGTCAATGACATGATTGTTGTAATAAATTCATTGAGTGATCGTTATACTGTACAGATCAGACTGAATCGTGACTTTATATTTTATCTGAAATGCAAAGGGTTTAGCATGGACTTAATTGTGCAACGCACCCTTTTTTGAGGGGGGGGACGAGTTCCTTATATTTTCCTGTGGTATCTGCTTTGCATGAACGGTGACCGTGTGACATCCATGGGATAATGTCGCCCCCTAGTGTCCATGTTCCGATGAAGCTGTCGATGAACATTCAAATCCGTGTGTGATTTTATGTTCAACAACGTTTGTAATTGTTCCTCACTGCTCATCCTAAGCAAAACACAGATGTACTTGTGACACATCCGAATATCTGCTTCTTCTGAGTATTTTTTAGAAAAACTCACCGTTGTCCTCATGTGTCATTAATAACACGCATCCCCTGATGTCCACTTATTTAGCTTACATTAGATGTATCTTACAGAAGTCCACCTTGGTTTGTTTGACACCAGAGAGACAAAAAATACCCCCCAAAAGTGTCACCTGCTTCCTGTAAACAGAGCAGCAATGGAATGCATCCGACTCCTCGTGTTCACAAGACTGCATGTGATCGGTCAGCATTATTTTTGGACCTGTTTGCAGCTGTTCACCAGCAGTGTATTGGTTATCATCAATGTAGAGCATTTTGTTGAACTGGTATAAGCGTAATGATCAAACGCTGTGTAATCTAATTTGGTCTTCTATTTTGAATTAAAGCGTGGTTTAAAACGTCACACTCAATTATTGTTTTTTGTTTTTACTGTCTTGCCTTTCAACAGCTGGTCACCACGTGATTTCAAAGCTAATAATACTAATGAGAAAAATAAACAATAAATATTTTTAATGGGCAGATTAACCAATGGGAGCGGGCGTTCAGGATGGCAATACAGGTCACATGACCCCATCTCTCCAGACTGCATGCAGTTTGGTATTAAAATGTTTTTAGTATCACCAACCATTGTGCTACACATGTGAGATGATAGACGCGCGTTGAACTGTTTTATCGGGTTTTAGCGTCACGCAGGTACACGGGACGGACGGCACCACCGGTCAGCAACGCTGCAGCTGTTATTTTTCACGTTGTAACCAAAAGGAAAAGTCCAGAGACGCCGTAGTCAGCGCGAGCTAGCTTAGTCAGGTCGGACGGCGACGAGGCCCCAACCGGACGGGAACACGGGGGAAGCCATGGCCAACATCGCAGTTCAGAGGATAAAACGGGAATTTAAGGAGGTGCTCAAGAGCGAGGAGGTTGGTTGTCGTGTTTGGCAGTAAATGTCTCCTGTTTGTGTTGCTCCCGCTGACCGGGAGGCTGGGTGTGAATGACGCGTCGCTGGCTCAGCTGTCAGCCCTCTGGCCGTTAAGCTGCTAGTTAGCTAACTTCACCGCGCCAGACACGGCGGCGCTAGCCAAAGTTACATCCCGAAGATGTCGCTCTTGGTGGCGAGCACTGTTTCAGGGTGTGGGAGCGTTGCTAGAAAGCACTGAAATCGAAACGCTAGCACTAGAAGGTTGGCTTACTGTACCTGCTATGGTAGCCAGGCTAGCTGTGTTAGCAAAAGAGAGGTTGGGGGTTTTCCGCGTGTGGAGCTAAAGGTTTACTCTCCATCCCCCCCCCTCCGCTTATGTTAGTTCGTCGCAGCTTACTGAATAGTGACAGTTAAATGTAGATCCGTAAAGATGATGTGTGCAACAAGTTGAGGTCAACTTTGGCTAACGCTGCAAGGGAGGGGGTGTCTACTTCTGCTGAATTGGCAGGATCGCGTTTGACAGGGATCTGCTTTAACACTTTGCTGTCTGCCCATTTTGCCCCAAGTTTTTAAATGCTCTGCTGCCTTTTCACCCTTTCCAGACGAGCAAAAACCAGATAAAGGTGGAGCTGGTGGATGAGAACTTCACAGAACTTAAAGGGGAGATAGCAGGGCCACCTGACACACCGTATGAAGGTGAGGCGGCTCTCAATGCACGGTTTGGTTATGTGATAGCCCGAATCACTGACTGCAACATTATTTTTAAGAACACCTCACCAACTAACTATTCAAAGAGCTATTAATCCAGAGTGATGTTGATGAAAACAAGTTGTTTGCTTGAAACAAACCGATCATTCTTAAAGATCCCCTCCAGAAATGTAATGAGACGTAAACAAACTGTCGGCTTGGAGATGTGTATCTGATTTGATGCTGTACCTCCAGAATCTATCCAAATTTACTTTATTTCTGGAGTTTGTCTGCTGGACTTCAGGTGTTTTTTGTAGAACCCAACAGATATTCATTTTTAAAGTTCGACATCGATGTATCAGCCAAAATATGCAAACTTTTTTCAGGGATTCCTCAATTGGGGTTTTGGAACATTTAAAACAATGGTATGCAACAGACGCAGAGTATTTAGCAGATGAACAAACACTGAAACTGTGACCTTCACTGGAAATGTAATAAATAATTCACCCAAGCATCTTTTTCTGCATTATGTTCTTTAAACTAGATAATTTTATTTTGGCTGATATTGAGAACACGTGCCAATCTCTGTAATAAGCCAATATCGGCCAAGCAATACAGTCGTGTGCTCATACGTCATTCTGTTGAAGGTACATTAAGAAAAAGATATTTTTGCCTTCAGGAACACTTTACATAATCCTAATACGTTTTAATTTCTTCCAGGCGGTAGATATCAGTTAGAAATTAAAATCCCAGAGACGTATCCATTCAATCCACCCAAGGTAAGAATTCATTACTATTACTGATGATCATCACTCTGCTACTGGATGTAGCTGTCAGAAATGTTCTGGCACTGCCCTAAACTGGACATCACTTTCCTCACCTTGTTTGTGATTAACCTCTCAGGTGCGATTCATCACGAAGATCTGGCATCCCAACATCAGCTCAGTCACAGGTGCAATATGTCTGGACATTCTCAAAGATCAGTGGTGAGTGGACGGGTGGAGCATTTTCTGCCAAAGCCGTCACTCGTTTCACACTTCTGATGTCATCCTTGAAACCTTTCACATTCAAATGACAGTCTAAAGCATAGATACAAGACAGTTAAATTGGCGAATGAGCCGGATGATGATTCCGAAAGCTCATCAGTTAGCTTGTGTTGAGTTCTCAAGTATAAGGTAAGATACAGTGTGTAAACAAGCTGGTCCACTATCGTCCAGAGTATTGAATAATACCTCCACTCTCATGCTATAATTGATATTTTTTGGTGACGAAATTGGAAGGGAAATCCTGCATTTCTGCACCAAACTGTCGGCTCCTTGTTCTCTCAGGGCAGCAGCTATGACGCTGAGGACGGTTCTTCTGTCACTACAAGCCTTATTGGCAGCTGCAGAACCAGATGATCCACAAGATGCTGTGGTAGCCAATCAGGTGGGTGCACGCATGTGTTTTTTGTTTATTTTTCTGTGCATTAGAATTTTTTTCTGGTGGAGCAGCACATAAATTTCTATATTGACTGTATTTATTCTATCAGCTGACACCAGATCGGTTTTATAAGTTTGTGTGAGAGAGTTCCTTATTGAACTGGTTATGCCAGGAGTTCTTAACTTATTGCCACAGTAATTCATGAAATAATCTTTGAATTTAGAAAATCATCCTGTGTGGGTAGTACTATACCATATTCCAAGCCAAGCCACATATCTTTGTATTCAATAATTTGAATTGTCAAGTCCCACCTTTGAGTGCAGACTGGCCAGTCGTAGCACAGCATCAGCCACTTCTACAACTACATATGTAGATGCTGAAGACTGCTGAAGATTCATTTCAGGTTTCCTTCATTTTCAGGCTGGTATTGTAGATTTTGAGCTAGATATGATTAAACATTGTTCCTGGGGCACGTAGAAAACATTCTTTCAAACAGGAAAGGCTGAGGAAACTTACGTAGCTTGGATATTGTAAAAACACCAACACCATTGACTGTATCTGCTACTCTCCATGTGGTCTAAAACACGGTGAAACAAAGTTTGTGCAAGCAACTGGCACCATGCAGTTTAAATATGACACATTAGTTAAGCAAAACAGCAGCTTGAAGCATAAAGTAAACCACGATAGATATACCAATAAAATTGCCATTTAGAATGGTATTTTTCAGGCAGGAAGCTAAAATTTAGTCAGCAGATGACATCGAAATGATGAGTCGAATTCAAAACAGCATATTTTATAGCTAAGGAGGAGCTACCATTCACCAAATTCAAGTGTCCCATTTAGTTAAGAAAGTAGTTTGTTAACCTTTATTTTAGTTTTGCCTGTGGTTCTATCTAATTTTCTGATAAGTTAAAGCAATATTTCACCTCTCACCTTGTGACCTTAAGATAAAATAACACATTGTCATTTCTACTGTTTGTTTATTGCCAAAACATTTATCAGTAATACAGTTAAAATGTGGAAAGGCGAACAATTGCATCACAGGTGGATTTAAGGTGTGCACCCAAACTTTCTGCCTGTGCAATTTTCAGTAAGCTTTAAGTAATATTCCCAGTAAAAAATGTAGTCCTAAATCCTAGAATTATTTTGCTGTGCTTTAGGTCACACTAGTTTTCACAACAGGAAAATTGAAAAACCCCACTGGCTCATCTTTGAACTGTTCAAACAATCGTTTGGTTAAAATCAACTCTTTAAGTTGCCGGAATACGTGTGAAAATATTGGGATTGCAGCAGGAGGAATTGCAGACATTAAAGGTGCAGCCAGGGCACTGGCACCAGAACATTTTCACAACTAGTGTTGTGAATTAAGTGTTTGTTTCAGCCAAACTAGAGTTGGTAGTTGTTGGAATGATTTTTTTTTTAGTAATTAAGTAAATAATTATTTTCTGTCCTGATTGCCAGATGTTGCAGTAGTTTACTTTGACAGTGTAATCAGCAACAGCTACAACGAAGGTGCAGAGCTTGATGATATCATGTACATGATTGTATCAGGATCATTTAACGTTTGCCCACTCTGGGTCCTGCCAAGGCAAACTTACCACCTGCAGATATTGGATAGGGCGTGATAATCGACTGCCGTAGAGCATAATAAGAAATTAATGAGTAACTTTTCTGAGCAACATTTCCAATAAATTGATAGATTTAAGTTCTCAAATGTGAGACATTGCTGCTTTTCATTGTCTTTATAATAGCAAGTGGAATATATTTTAATGTGTAGCTGTTGCTCAGACAGCTAAGAGGTTTTGAAGTCACCAACAGTTATACATATTGCCACCGTTTTTCTTCTTCCTTTGCATAAACTGAACAATTTATTGAGGAAAAAAACATCAGCAGGTAATCAAATTGTTAGTTGTAGGCGCAGAATGTCATTAAAGGCTGGGCTTTCTTTGTCATTTTTACCTTAAATTCACAATAGCAATTGGTGACATCCAGGAAGCATTGAGAGAGAAAGATTTGTGCTCTGTGAGATTCTCATGATTGGTACACTCACATGTCTCACATCTGCCCCGTCAACAGGATATATTAGAAACTTAAAAATGGGTTTCCATGAGAATCAGGTGCTTAATAAAGCCTTCTTTTTAATTATTGCAATAGCACCAAAAATCTTAATTTTTTCATGGTATCTCAATCTTGAATTCAACTCCTGAAGTCAGTTTCATCTTTTTTTTTTTTTTGTTTGTTTGTTTTAAATTTAAGACAAATTTGTCAGGTTTATAGACTGATGCTTCACATCGGTTTTAATTGTTACACATTTGGCAATATTCAGCAAATAATGTGAAACAGTTTATGAAATATGTGTAGGCAGCAGTCCTATTTTGGTCAGCACATTATTAACACCTACATGCTCTCAGTAATCTGCGGTTAAAGTCATCTATCGATGATATACCCACAGCCTGATGAAACTTTACCGAAGGATTGGAATTAGCCGTCTACTGATGACCGTGGTTGTGAATATAAAACGGTCAGCCAGACGTCCGGAATGGAGCAGAAACCTTGAACTGGTGGTTTAGAAGGTGTTATGTTGTGCTGCTTTGTGATGTTTTGGAACAAAATATCCAGAGCCATTCATTCCTTTTATTTACATCTCAGCTTAAATGATGTACAGCTGTGTCATATTTCAATGTAAAAGAATGCTGTGCTGAAGTTCCGGTGGGTCTCTGGATGCCTTAGCAGCTGAAAAATCTCACAGAAGAAGATTTTAATGACATTTTGTTATCGCAGTACAAAAATGGATTTGAGAAAACAATCAAGATGTGATTAAAATGTAAAGTTTTGGCTTTAAAATGAGTGAATGAATGAATAAATAAATAAAAACGGGACCACAATGCAAGGCCAGTTTTTGTTCCACGTTGGGCTGAATGATGTGGCCCATAAATAATGTCACAGTATTTCAGAATCTCCACTAAAGCACTTAATAAATATGACCTGACCTGTGGGTTGTGATTAAACACACAGGCTCAGGCTGTGTGTCTTCTTGGGTTGTGGCAGCAGCTGCTGTGCTACTGCAGTTTTTTAGCAGTTTTCTCTGAGGTGACATCTATCATGTGGCTATCAAATGCTGACACTTTGTGACACTGTTTCCATGCAGCGAAGCATCTGGCAATGTTATTTTCACAGCCTGTTATCACACATAACTTCTGCCAAATGTCCCACTTGACCACGGGTTGCTGACCCAGTGCAGGGCTTGTTGAGAAACACTGAAAACTCACACAGGCTTCTCACTTTTTGCTCCCTCCCAGACAGACTCTCCTCCCTCCGCTCCTCCTGACATAAAAATGTGCGTGCAGCCAGGAGAGCTCCCTGTCTGCTCTTCTTTCATGTCATAATTTGTTCTTGATGGTCGCGATATAGTCATTTGATATAGTCACCTGTATTGCACTGTATCTCACGTGAAACAAGCCACGACTTTTTCATTCAATATATCACCCACTCCTACTCCCACGTACGTATTTCGGACACACAAAATAAAAAAGCGGACCTCCTGTTACAGCCTACTACTTACTAAATAATAAACTACTAATCCCTGAATCACAGGCTGTAGGGTAAGGATGTGAGAAAACATTACAGTATGCTTTCACTTCTATGTAAATACTGTCAATAACCATCAGTGGAAACCAAGTGCAATTTCAAACATAGACCAGCTAGTGCTGGGTGAAATGACGTCAAATCAATATCACAATTTATTGAGCATGTTAACCTTGATTACAATTAATTACAACCGTTAATTGCACTGAGCTATGCAATCTTCATACTTGGTAATGTGATTGTGCTCGTATTGTTGAAAAAGACTTGTGGTGTTACCTTGGTTACTTAAACTGTTTTTTGCCACTTTAAATTTGACATTTTTTGGTTGGTGGTGTCTTTGCTAAAGCCGAAATACGTCCAAATGACAGACACAGCATTTTTTCTTTGGTACAAGTTGCTGAAGTCGTTCAGTTGCCTGACTGCTTGCCTTTGAGTTCTCCTCCATGTTGCTTCCATGTGATGTCACATAACTACACATGTAGTGGTATGTTTTATGGGAATGGTACATGAACACACACCTACGTGTATGCACACAGAAAATCCACTGTTGTGTTGTGAAGAGGGAAAATAACAAAAACTCTCATTGTCCAACTAGTTATGTAACTACCTGCATGTGGTTGGTGGTCTAAACTAAGCTTTTGTTGACTGAGAAGAGCTAAACTCTCTTCACGTAAACCCTCTGATGTTTGTCTGCATGTGTTTGTCGCACAGTACAAGCAGAACCCAGAGATGTTCAAACAGACAGCGAGGCTCTGGTCTCATGTCTATGCAGGCGCTCCCGTTTCCAGTCCGGAGTACACACGCAAAATAGACAAACTCTGTTCCATGGGCTTTGAAAAAGTAAGAACCTCTCAAATTTAAGATTCTGCAAAATTTAGAGGAAATTATTTCTGAATGGGTCTTTTCTCTTACCGTTTTTCTTCACAGAATGCAGTAATAGTGGCGTTGTCATCAAAATCCTGGGATGTAGAGACGGCAACAGAGCTACTGCTCAGTAACTGAAACCGGGCACCTTCTTCACCTTCATCTCTATCCACATCTCTCCTCCATCTCCTCACACGGTGATGACCTCCATGCCTCCCTCCTTGTCCTTCCCACCAGCCATCCTCTCCTCCCTCCTCATCACCTCTGCCATACCACACTCCAGTCAGTCGCTCTGTGAGCTCTTATCTCTGGTTTCTCTAAGTTGATTTGACATTCCACTCTGCACCACCATCAAATGTTCAAACACGTTTGCGCCCCCGTTGAAGCAAAATGTCAGACTTAAGACCCCAGCGGCCCCCCAGCTTTCCTGGCTGTGTCCAAAAGGTGGGTCAGTGGCTTATCCTTGCCTATGCAGAACATTTACTTTCATTTGTGAAAACCTTTTTGTAGGAGAGAGTCAAGCCATTCTAGGAGGCTCTGTTGGACCTGGTCGTGATTTATACACACTTGTGGGCTGGTGTCCTAAACAGGGATCTACCTGAGTCCTAGGCTAACTCCTCTTTCAGTTGTCTTTTATGAAATTTTCTCACATTCAATCAGCCTTAAACAATAAACACTTAATGATTTGGGGTTGCTCTGGTGATATAGATTA
This sequence comes from Mola mola, assembly GCA_001698575.1. Classification (NCBI taxonomy): domain Eukaryota; kingdom Metazoa; phylum Chordata; class Actinopteri; order Tetraodontiformes; family Molidae; genus Mola; species Mola mola. Next base: position 790,518 of record KV751330.1, on the reverse strand, counting down.
ATAAGCAGTTAAACTTTTTTTTTTTTTTTTTTTAGACCTTTTTGAATTATTTTTATCCATCACTGTGATTCAAGAGTATACTATAAAATCCTTAAGTTTCTTATGGTTAAAATATACTAAGTAATTGTAATGCACCAGGTGGCAAACATGGACTTAATGAGACACAGGCTAGGACAAGGCTTATTTCCTGTTGTGGATACCAGCTCACAGTGTTGCTCACACAATAGCCAAAACCCATTTTCATGCCATGTTTTCCCCCTTTTCAACTGTCTGAACTCGAAGCTCCTACAGCAAACACCAGCGCCCAGTCCCCCCCACACCTGGTATGGACCCAGCTTACGTCACCTGTCCTTTCCCAACTTGAAAAAAATCAAATCAATTCAAAAAGTATACTTATTTGATTTGGGCCTCCTGCAAAAATTATGTTTGGATGCTTGTTTTTAAATGGAAAACAACAAAAAAAAAACCACTCTCAGCTGTAACAGAATCTTTCACAAGTCTGAATGGAGATAGCTAAAAAAAAAAAAAACAAGTTTGAAAAATACTGCACCATGGTAAATATGCCAACAGATAAATATGTCAATGATTCATCTGTAAATAAAGATACTGAAGTCTGTGTAAATTACTACTTTCTGCTGTGTGTCTGTGCAACTCTGTGATACAGTATATGTGTGATATACAGCACGTAAGAAAAGTATTGAACAGGTCGACATTCTGTTCAGTAAATATATTTCTAAAGGTGCTATTGACATGAAATTTTCAGCAGATGTGGATACCAACCCAAGTAATCAATAAATACAAGGAAACTAAAACAAATAAGTTCAGAAATGTGTAATAACATGAAATGACACAGGTAAAAGGTATTGGACATATGAAGAAAAGGGGTGCGAAAGGGCATGGAAAGCCAAGACACCAGCTGAAGTCTATCAGTATTTAGAAAGCAATCCTGTCCCCTGTTAGTTTAGGTTAATATCAGCTGATTCTGTCCCAACTGATGGCCTCTAAAAAGGTGTCGCACAAGAAACATCTCATGACGGGTAAAAGCAAGCGCGCTCAAGCCCTTCGCAAGCTTACTGTTGCAAAACATGCTGATGGCATTGGTTACAAAAGGATTTCTAAAGTTCCCAATGTTCCAGTGAGCTCTGTTGGGGCCATAATCCGAAAAACATTTCACCTTAAACTGGGCACGACCAGGTGCTCCTCGCAGGATTTCTGATAGAGGAGTGAAAAGAATAATCAGAAGACTTGTCCAAGAGCCAAGGACCACTTGTGGAGTGCTGCAGAAAGATCTAGAATTAGCAGGTACAATAATTCAAAGGAAGCAAAAAGTAATGCACTCAACCACCATGGCCTGTATGCATGCTCACCACTCAAGACTCCAGTGCTGAAGAAGGATGTTGAAGCTTGTTTAAAGTTTGCCAAACAACATTTGGAGAGGCCTGTGAAGTACTGGGAGAATACAGTCTAGTCAGATGAGACCAAACTTGAACTCTTTGGATGCCATAATGCACCCCATGGCACTGCACATCAGCCCAAAAACCCCAACAGTGACGTTTGGAGGTGAGAACATCGTGGTGTCGAGCTGCTTTTCAGCATACAGTACTGGCAAACTTGATAACAATCGGCTGCCATCTACCAGGATGATTTTTAGAAAGACAATGGTCCCAAACACAGAGCCAGGGAAACTCTCAATTGGTTTCAGAGAAAGAAAATAAAGTTGCTAGAATGGCCCAGCCAGTCATCTGACTTGAATCCAACTGAAAATCAATGGAAAGAACTGAAGATCAGAGTTCATAGAAGAGGCCCACAGAACCTTCAAGATTTAATGACTGTTTGTGTGGAAGAATGGGCCAAACTCATTCCTGAGCAATGCATGCAGCTAGGAGGTGTCTTGAAGCTGTCATTACCAACAGTATTAAATACATTTCAGTAAACGTGCAAGAAGAGGAGTAGATTCTGAACAAATGTTTTAGAATTAAGGATTCATTTATCAGTACACAGCACAGGATTCCACAACAATTAGTTTTAGTTCCTATGCCACACAGAAGAAAAAAAAACACCACGTGAACTATAACATGATTTTGTTCAGGTAAAGAACTGCTGACATTATTGCTGTAAATCGTTTGCATGTCCATTATTACTTTGCAGCAGAATCAAAATGTGCAACATGTCGTTCACTGCAAGGTTGTCTATTGGTTTTGCTCACATTGAGCACTGGGTGGGTGTCGTTACTCCAATGTAAAACTAATCTCTGTGGCAGCGGCATGATTCTCACATGTCAATAAAGTGAAAACATCCATCTCTCAACAAAAGGAAAGGTACACTGTATGTCTGAGTTTGGACTGATTGTACCCTGAGTGGTTGAGGGGGGCAAACAAAGGTAATGTGGTAATTCTGTCCATTCAGTCCATTTAGAGCTCAACATAGAGGTTATGCAGACACTTCCTATTTTCAGATCTACTTGCTCACTGTGAGCACACTGACAATGAGCAGCACAACAGATGGTCTTCTTGGTAGCACACTGTGCCATGTTGAACCTGTCCAAAAAACACTGGCATGAAACTGCATGTCCACCCAGAACAGGAGGGAAGCTAAGCTGCCAATGATGCGCTCATGCCTTAACAGTAAGTAGTATAGATCCAGAACCACGACCTCAGCCGTTAAGAGTGCTGCACGGCTCACTAATCCAGCCTGAGGTTTCCCAGGCATCTAAGATGATAATGGCTCATTTTGCATGCATGTTGGCATACAGTATCCCTCTAGTGTATCCACCACGTGGAAGTGCTCCAAGCATCCCAGGCCAGAGGACTGAGGTGCCAGCAGCTGACTCCACAGGCTGAATGCATAAGGCTAAACATAAAGCACTCCTCTGTGTTCAGTGTATCAGCACTAAGATAACTTGTTCCTGTTTTACTAACATGCATACAGGATAAATTATCTCGCTTTATTAAAATGTTGGAGGTTGCATAACAGTTTAATTGTGATGGCATGAAACATTGGAAGAGAGTCATGGCTGTGATGTACAAGTGAGGTAATAGTGGCTTCTTTTCTATGTTTCATTATAGGATAAACGCCGAATTCCTAAAAGAAATATAGTTTTGTAAGGTTATATATTTTTATAGCTTTGCTGTAGGGAAGGATTTCCAGTGCAAGTTAATAATCTATTTAGCGCCTTTTGTTGCAAGAAACCCCCACAGCATCGAGATCAAAAAAAACAAAAAAAAAACCAATTAAAATATAGGATACAACTAACTTCCTCAATCCTCAATTGCTGATTTATAAATGAATGTCACTTGGGTCCGCTTGCATGTTTAAAATTGACTTATTCTAGCTTAAATTGTAAGAAATGTATCATTGCTAATGACTAAGTAATGAATATCTAACTATTTAGTATAATTTGTCATTAATTGGCATAAGGACTAACTGATCATTAATGAATTAGTAATGAATGAGTAATTACTACTTTTGTATTGTTCACCACTTTATTTTTAATTATTTACTAAAGTTTCCTCCTTGGCATCTCATTATTTCCTTAAATAAGTAGCTACTAATCAGTAGTTCTTCATTAGTTTCTCAATAATGAACAAGCCGAGTATTACTGAAAGCCGTAACCATGGTGATAGCATAGTGGATGGATCAAATTTGACCTCCCACCCTCCAAAACAAAATAGATGCTACACATTATTGATGAACAACAAATGAGCGCTGCAACTAATGGTCGCGTTGTGTTTCCCCAGTTTGCTGCATCAGCTACATGTGAGTTGATTAAGAAATACAGTACCTCAACAACTGTAATACTAGAGCCAGCAGTAATTCTTTTGTTTAGTGGTTATTACATCACTACTTCACTGACCGTTTGTATGACGAGTAAATAGGTTCGCCCTCATTTGGCCTCTATATCTGTGCAGCCAGCAGCCCACCCTCTCGCCGGCCTGTTGATTGACAGCTGAATAGCCGAGTGTGAGGTTAGGCCGTGATGATTCGTAGGCATCCTGTTTCTCTCGGCCCGCTGCTGCCATGTGATAGTCGGAGTTTTATTCCCCGTCTCAGTGAGCAGACATGCCGCCTCCCCTGCCAAGCAGTGAGAGCTGAACTGGCCGTGAGGACGACGGGATGAAACCGCGAGCTGCCCTCTTCCACTGAGTTTAATTGGGGTTTAACGGGCACCAGGCTGTTAGGGAAACCAAAGCAGACCGCCGGTCGTGGTAACCTTTTGGTAATCCTCCTTAAGGTATACAGAGATGCTCAAGATTGTCCCGATAATGTGTTTGATGATGCTGCTTCCTGAAGGTGAGTCAGACGCTCCTCTGTGCTGATGTGAGTTAGTGAAATAGGTGGTTTCATTTCTAACAGATTGAAACCGTTTTGGAGTGCATTTCTTGTGTGCGTAATTACGCACGGACCGCTCCTTCTTTCAAGCAAATAGCAGACATTAAACCTTGGATGTTTTCTTTAGGATTGCTTAAGGGAGTTGAAATGTCCAAACAAAAAGAAGCAATTGCTCCTAAAATAGTTTTCCAAATTAATTGAAAAGCACAATGTGAACAATGTGAACTCTTTAAATCAACTTTTGCCAGACTAGAGAATTATCTCAGAAGCGCTATTATTGTAAAATGACTGATAATCGCGTCTCCCTCCAGTGGCTCACTCGGCTGAAGGTCACTATGCCCACAAGCTTCTGAATGATCTGATGGAGAATTATTCGGGAGCCCTGCGGCCTGTAGAAGACACTGACAGAGCTCTCAACGTCACCCTACAGATCACCCTCTCTCAGATTAAAGATATGGTATGTGTGAGCCGTCCGCCCACAACTAAAACATGTTTGAAAATCCATTTCTTTAAAGAGGAGTCTGTGAAAACGATAGCTCTGCAGATGACATTCTTATTAAAAATCGGTGGGTTTTGACGGTTATGATGTGACTATATGCCGTGAGAGCAAAAACAAAACTCACCACAGAAGAGTGTGCTGATGTGTATGATTGACAGACCTCCCACTGTACAGACCGGGTCTACTGTTCCTTGCCTTTCTCAGGTTCCTGTTCAGGTTCAGAGCCGTGCGTCACCCCGCCGTGACATAGCAAGCACTTGTGCACGTGTATTTGTTTGTCTGCGGCTGAAGGGAGAATACAGCACTGCTGCTGAATGCAAAACCAGACAACACATAAGTCTCCCGTTACCCAAAAAGTTAATGATTTCTTCCATTCGCTGCCTCAGCGAAGCGTTGGCAGTGACACCAACACCACCTCCGCCCACCCCTGTCAGTTCACTCTGCTCATTCACCTGATATTGACAGGCGGGTCTGGATTTCAGATGTTGTGGTAGATAATCTGAAGCGTGTCACCCCCTGCGATGCTCACAGTGAGTTAATGAGAACGAGACCCTAATGATCTCCCTTTTAGCTGCCGTTTGCATGCGTCTCTGTGTCTCTCTGTTCCCACTTTTGTGAATTTGTGTGACTCTGCTTGAAGGATGAGAGGAACCAGGTGCTGATTGCCTACTTGTGGATCAGGCAGAGGTGGAATGATGCGTACCTGAAGTGGAATAAAGAGGACTATGACGGCCTGGAGGTGATCCACATCCCCAGCAGCCTGGTGTGGAGGCCTGACCTCGTCCTCTATAACAAGTACATCTCATGCACACACATGCACTCATACTTCAGTGACCTCAAGCATTTAATTATAATCATAATTTTCCAGTAACAATCCACCAAAGTGTGTGTATTAAAAGCAAGTCTAAAGATTTTAAATGTACATGCAGTTTATCTATTAAAAACATAAATCTACAGAATTTTGAAAATCTTGTCTGTCTGACATGAACCTGGAGAGGAGTGATGGGGATGAACAGGATTAGGAACGAGCACATCAGAGGGACAGCACAGTTCAGATGTTTTGGACAAAGTTTGGGAGGCCAGATTGAGATGGTTTGGACACGTACAGAGGGCAGGGTGAGATGGAGGAGGATGATTTGCTGTGGCGACTCTCTTAGAAAAGCTGGGTAAAGCCGAAAGAGAAAGAAGTCTCTCTGACATGATTACAGCATTCATATTACATGTGCATAAACTAGAATTTTTTTTTTTTTTTTTGTGAAGAAATCTATACTGAAGTGGTCATAATTTTGTAACACAGATAATGCGCTAACGCTGAAATGTGTGATGTCTGTGATATTATCAGCTTTTAATTCTGATGGAGGCCAGCGCAAATATCCAAATCACAGAGTTGAGGAACCAAAGCTATTGTTATTTTTGAGGCTATAGACTGAATATAATAATGAATATAGCATAATTAGCGGTTGTGCTGGCCTATATTAGAGTATTAAAAGACAGGAAAGCATACAATATACAGCTGACACAAACTAAAAGCCCACTAGGTAGCTTAACTCTTGGACTTTATCTAACAAGCACCATGGCTGACTAGACCACCGTTGTGTCAACTTCTCCTCCCTCAGGGCTGATGATGACTTCTCAGGGCCAATGGACACCAACGTCAGACTGCGCTATAATGGGGAGATCACCTGGGACGCTCCTGCCATCACCAAGAGCTCCTGTGTGGTGGACGTCTCCTACTTCCCATTTGACAGCCAGGAATGCAACCTGACGTTTGGCTCCTGGACCTACAATGGCAACCAGGTTTTTACACATGCAGCGACTCACCCGGTGCAGGATAAAACCATCCAAATTCAGTTTATTCATCCTTTCAGCCTTATCATGCCGGGTGACTTAGTTAAGTGATATTCAGATTCGGGTGTGTAGGTAACTGAAAGGGGTCAGTCTGAAAAAGAGACACGTACAATCTTGATTTTCGGTTCATTTCATAGAGCTTTTGTTTCTGCTTTTCCAGGTTGACATCATCATGGGCATGGACAGCGGCGACCTGTCAGACTTTGTGGAAAACGTGGAGTGGGAGTGCCACGGGATGCCGGCAACCAAGAATATCATCATGTATGGCTGCTGCTCCGACCCGTACCCAGACATCACCTACACGGTGCTCCTACAGCGCCGCTCCTCCTTCTACATCTTCAACCTCCTGCTCCCCTGCTTCCTCATCTCCTTCCTGGCTCCTCTGGGTTTCTACCTGCCTGCGGACTCTGGGGAGAAGGTTTCCCTCGGAGTGACGGTCCTTCTGGCTCTCACTGTGTTCCAGCTGATGGTGGCTGAGAGCATGCCTCCATCCGAGAGCGTGCCGCTCATAGGTGAGGGTGAGTTTGTTTAGGGTGGTCAACCTGTCAACCAGTGGGGAATTTATGTCTTGAGTTGTAGCATCCTTTGAATTAAGAGTGGCCCGCAGTCTTTTTTGTTTGGGTGCCATGTTATCAACTTAGCTATATTGATTGACGGGTCTCTTACTATGCTCTACACCACTGACATGCCGTTTTGCTCAGGTGATGTCATTTGGAACCAGAGAGTGCACAGTAATGACTGTGTGGCAGAGCCTTGGTATTGAATTTCTGCCCATGCACCCAGCAGCCATATTGACTTGAAATCACTAGTAATCATAAAGTTCACAACATGCACGAGCGCAGCACTCTGACTCCATTTTTACCTGAACAGGACAGAACCTTTGCTAGTGTTATTGCTGTCTCCTGAGGTTAACCTGCTATTTCTTGCCATAATGACTGATGTGGAAAAGCTCTATCATAGCGAAACTGATGGAAAAAAATGAACACACATCAGATTTATAAGAAGTATCTGAAACGACAGATATTCGAGACGCACATTGAGGTTTTATGTCTCCCCAGCTTCTCTCTGATATAACAACAATCTCAGTTCTTTTGAGAGTTCACACAGCAAACACCTCTGTCCGTCGCACAGGGAAGTACTACATTGCCACCATGACCATGGTCACAGCCTCCACATCTCTCACCATCTTCATCATGAACATCCACTTCTGCGGAGCAGAGGCCAAACCTGTCCCCCACTGGGCGAAAGTCCTCATCATCGACTACATGTCCAAGATTTTCTTTGTTTATGAGGTGGGCGAGAACTGTGCCTCCTCCTCTTCTTCTTCATCATCTTATGTCCCCCAGGATGACATCCATCAGCAGAACCTCAACCCCCCTGTTCATGCAAATGGTAAACCTGGCGGCCATGGTGGCAAACAGGACTGGCAGAGTCACACATACCCCAGACCTCAGACCGCCAAGTCTCAAAGGCAGACAAGAGTGAAGGCCCAGCAGCACCTCAGCAGGGAGGACAGGAGCCACCTCTCCAGCTTTGCTCCTGAGAAATGTGATGACACCAATGGGAAAATCCCGACAGGCGACTTCTGCAGAGAGGAACAGAGCGTCCTCTTCTACCCTGAAGACCCGCAGCTTCTTTGCTGCCCCGAAGACAAAAAGCCTCCAGCCCGAGGCTCCACGGTCACCTTCGGCCCCTGCGTGTTCTGCAGCTACGGCAGAGGCATCACCGCTGGGGACACCAAGCTGGTGCACAACGTCGAATATATCGCCAACTGTTTCCGAGAGCAGAGGGCCACGTGCGCCAAGGGTGCAGAGTGGAAGAAGATCGCCAAGGTGATGGACAGATTCTTCATGTGGGTCTTCTTCATCATGGTTTTCCTAATGAGCATCCTCATCATTGGCAAGGCACCGTGAACTAGCAGTGTTTCTGCAGCTACATGTTAACATTCAATGAACTCTTAAATATAAGAAGTCACAAAGGGGACTATTTTGTGTTTTATAAACCTGATATATGATGAAAATCTGTGGCTTTTTCTTTTTCTTAAACCCCCCCCCACGCACAATCATTTCATGTCATGTACATAGCACCACTACTCATCTAAAACACAATACGGGGGGTAATTAACTACAACAGATTGTGTTTGTTATGATTATTTAAAGTAATGTGTTCTGCTGGCTGCCACTCTGCATGCCTTTTGGCTACGGTGGTTCTCATTCTTACATTCACTGACGTGTCTGAATTGTTACCATCCCTGTCAGTCATGGCTTCGGTATGCTTTATGATCTGACCATTGAACACACAGAACGGACCTATTGTTAGGCGTAAATGACCAGTAAAGACAGTGTGCATCGTGTTGACTGTGCTGAAATCAGACCCCCGGGTCTGAGTCAGTGTGATCTCCAGATCTGCAGAATCATTTCTCTCTTCAAAATCATCCGGTGAATATTTGATAAGCGAGCTTTGTTTGGAGCGCAGTCGGCGCAGTGCATGAAAGGTAATATGGAGCATCAATTATGTAACACAGCGAGCGCACAGTGACACCCACCTCTACCAAAACCCCTTACCTTCAACTTGGGGACCTTTTCTTGCATAAACCATGGAATGCATGTAATTCTATATACAACCAAAAAATACCCGTAAGTGCATATTATGCAAAAGTCAAATCAAGTTAAAAGTATCAGGTGGGCTCGTTGCACTGCAATGGTAAGATGAAAACAGAGGAATGCTCTTTTGATGAATAACATTGAAAAGACTTTTTCATCACCCTTTAAACATGTATGATAGAGGCAAAATGCTTGGAACAAGTTTTAATATAGTGTAGTCCAACACCCTCTATGAAAGTGTGAAAAAAACAAAACAAAGAATCTTCATGATAATGCCAACAGAAAACTTGAGTGAGATAGTTTTCATAGTTAATGTTTTTAGACTTACACACCATAAAGATCTTCTATAGACCTTCCTCTATTGTTTCTATTGTTTGGGGTTACATTACAGCATTTATAAACATGTATACAGTGATTAATCACTTATTACTGATATTGGTTAGATAATAATTTAACCCCAGACTACCTCTTGAGTTTCCCCTACATTATTTTTTATTTTCTATCATGATATGTTGTCATAAAGAACTGTATTTTTGTTTTTGTACCTAGCCTGTCTAAGACAGTCAATATAAGATCATAATAAATCTTAATATGCCCTTGCTTTTACATCTTTTTTTAAAAATAGCTCGTTTCCATTCTGTCTTTCATTAGGTGTCTCTATGACAACTACTTATGCAGTAGGCTATTTCAGGATCAGTTATTTATTGGCCAATTTATTATTTCAACATTTGTTATTTGTATGAAAAATACAAAATATCCTATTTATTTATTTACACACGGCAGTAATTTTTCAAACAGGAGACTTAAATATGAATCTTCCACCACTTGAAAACACTTACAAATACGTCTATTTTCCTTCCTCTTTTCAAAAACCCTCCACAGCTGGAGTCAGATACGCGCTGCAATCCCGAGAAATGACAATAGAGGGCGCTCCTACTCCATATACCGTTCAGGTGGTGGTTGTGGATGGACTGTTTGAAGCTGCATGTGGCAACATGAGTGCACAAGATTTGCACCTCAAAATGATTCTGATCACACATTGATCTCACAGTTTCATTTCTGACAATAGAAAAAAAGTTACTGTCTTTTTATTCATCCTCCAGGTTATTGTATGACAAGAGGCTACACATCTAAATAATAGTTAATAACTAATTAAAAAAAAAAAGGCTGCAGTTGGTCAAATGACTTTGTGAGTGCAACACAAAGCATTCCAGTTGCTTTTTCTTGTTGTGCCTCTCCAGTTTTACTTTTGCGGAGCTGACATGAAATCCTCCTCTCCAAAGTGACCGTCGTGCTGGAAAACAAATTACCTGAAAGAAGCGACAACATGTTTCATGTCCAGTCTGTGTGAAGCGGACTGGTGCTCAGTGAGCTGCAGTCGCCATGGGAGACCAGGGGGAGTGTGAACCATGTCATTTGGACTGGGCGGAAAGACTGCTTGCAAAAATTACCATATGCTTTAAAAAAAATTCACACGCACTTATTGTAGCACCATGTAGATTTCTGAACCAAATGGGAAATCATGTGATTGATTAATTCTCCATCAACCAACCAGTGTTGGAACAGGATTAAGTAGCCTACTTTTAATTGTTGTTGGGCCCGTTTGAGCCCATTATACTGCATCATATTTATTGGACAGCTGCAGATCATAGCATCTTAAATACACAAACGTGTATAATACGTCAGCTTCTGAGTCACTTCCTGAGTTTAAGGCCCTCAGCCGTCCCCACATACGCCCCTGCGATCAGATGTAGTGTCCATCATGATCAATACATCTAGGACACCACCTGAATGCACATCTGGAACTGATTTAGGTTTATATTTTAGTGTCCATAAATGTTGCTGTTTGCTTTGGTTTGACATAATGCTGTGTAAGACTGTAACGAGCCCGCAGTGTTCCGGAGAGACAGATGCTCAGCGTTAAGGAGATTAAGTCCTGATCCGTGAAGAACAGGACCTTGATATTAGCATGCGATTGGCTGCCATGGTGATGGAGGCGTGCTTAATCCAAAATGTTCCAGTGTCCAGAGTCTTTTAGAAAGATGATTTTCAACTGGAGACAGAAGCCTGCTGGTTAATATCTATCATTTCTCTTTTATTGTAATTTATAATGATGCTTGATACATCAGCAGTCATATCAGTATCTGTCAGTGTTTGTGTATTTTCTGAAATATTGGCATCAGTCCAATGTGAACAGCCAATGACTGTCACATGTGATTCAGCCTCTATTTCAAAGGGTGACAATAGAGCACCAAAAGCTGTTTCCCAACCTCTACCTAGACAACAGAAGAAGATATGTGTGTCAGTGTGTTTGCTGTTTGGCCAAGCGAAATGTGTGTGTGCAGACTAAGGATCGACGGTACCAAAATTTTTTCGAGTCAATATGATACCAATCATTTTTTTTTTTTTGTTGAATTGTAACAATACTGATACCGATACAGATCTTTTTTTTTAGGTGGGTATGTGTGTTTTTTTGTGAAAATATTATTAAAGAAAATTGCATCAGATATGGCCATTCACCATACATTCATTACAAAAGCAAATGTGAGCGAAATGAAATAAAACATTTTGCACTGGCATAAGAAAACTGCAAGTAGTATTTTACAGACATACTGTGATTAAATAAAGATAAAAGGAAATGCAAATAAAATATAACAAAGCACAAACAAAATAAAATGTTCACGTTTGCCCTTTCATAAGAGATTTCTGGATTTCTGCTGGGTTTGTTTTGGGATTAAATACAGTGCTGATATTTTTTGAAAGCAATCAGTACCAAATGAGTAGCATGTGAGTGTCAGAGCACCGATCCTGTAGTTTCAGTCTGCCCATCCCGAGGGCAGGCCTGGTATGTATGTTACATTTGGAGGAGGCAATGTCCTCAGTCTGGGCACCTTTAGCTTTCATTTTGTACCGCTACATCCACTGTCCCACACCTGGCTGCAGCCTTAAGGACCCCATTTGATAAAAATCACATATTTGACCTTGTCAATGTGTCCGTATGGCATTTTTATATACTGTACTGTGACAAACGTCATGACACCGTCAATCCACCAGTGACAGTCTCCAAAAAAAACACATTTCCAACATATACAACCAAAGGAAAGAATCCTGACGACTCGAGGCATAATGTTGAAGAGGTTCAGCTATTTCTTTATTTTCTATATTATTCTATATTTCCATGACACAGAAGGGTATTGATACTGGACCAATTGTTAAACATTGGTTTACCGTAGTTATCAGCCGGGGTGCCATATGAGGGGCGAGTTTGGCCAGTGATTGACAGGGGACCTGGAAAAGATTAGGACATTAACTCATTTTGATGCCATTTTTATTGATCTATCGATATAAAGTATTGTATTCACAATGTTCAAATAAAACCTAAAGGAGTCTTTTTATTTTCTTATTTTCAGGAAAATAAAATTTAAAAAATCAGACACCGCTTCCTAGTTGCATGAAATGGTTCCCAGTCTGCCCTCAGACCAGGCCTTCAATGTTTCGCTGCCACGTGATGCGTGCGTTTGCAGTGATGCCGGAGCAGCATCCTGTCTCATAAATCTGGCTTTCCACAAACGAAAAGAGAGGATAGAGGGAAGAAAAGTTGCCACGCTCCTCAAAAAGAGAGCTGTGTTAGTCTGAGTGGTGGAAACAGAGGCAGCATGTGAGCTGGCCTGTAATATACTTGTTTTTAATGTCTTTTATGCTGCATAAAAGAATTAAGCCATCATCAAAGAAATTCACGCGCACATTACGCCTCATTATGCACATTAAATATTAAAAACTTCATAGCAAACATGCTGTGACTTTAGTTGTTCACTTTATTTTCACATGTCAATGAAAATTAATACTCCATGACAACCTTTTCAACTGCCCTTTTCCTGCTTTGCCTCAGGATTGGGGCTTGTTGCACCATCTTTATCTTCTGGCAACTGTTGCTACCTTGACATCGGTTATTTAATATAGTCACAGAAAAAATTCCAAGTGTTTGCTTTTATACTTTGGTTTTACATGATTCACTGCAGGTAAATGTTGCACAGTGAGTTCTAGACTGACAGTTACGAGCTCTCAAAGTTCGAGTTGTGCAAAGCTTTGGATTGGTTGGTTGTGTACTGAAGGTGTGGTTACAGTAAAGGTGGTGGGGCCCCGTGAGCCACGGAAATCCCGGGTGACGCCCCTGGATCTCGGTTCGGTATCGGTGCATCCTGAAGCGTTACACTGATTTTTGTGCGCTGTGCCTCTGCTGGAACACGCGCTTTGATGTGGGATTAAGTCTCATATATAAGAGATAAAAGTGGGAATTTTAATGGAGAAGTGGAGCGGGATGGGATCAACAACAGACAGTCGGACAGGATTCTGCACGGACAAGGTGAGGATTTGAAGTTCTGCTCGGTCACATTCAGTCACGTTCTCCGGCTGTAATCTTCGAAACGCACCGTAACCTGGAACAAAGTTAGACTTGCCTGAGTTGGAACAGTAGGAAAGGTTCGCGTTTGGGACATGTGGAGGTTCCTCCTGGTCCCTGCAGGCGGACGGACCGCAGAACATGACTGAGTCAAGGTTTCACTCGCCGAGTTACACCGTCAAAACCTCGCACTTACAGCAGAAAACCCATCTAGGATAAGAACACTGGACTGTCTGCAGAGAGCAGAGAAACAGCCTTCTCACACGCTGCCGTCAATCACTTTATGTCTCCTAGGCAACCGACGCCAAACTATAACAACTGCATAACAACAAAATGTGGTGAACCCCAGATTTATTTGTATGCGACTCATTTATTTAAGCAGAGTTTTAAAAAGAAGTCAGTCTGGTAAAAAGTTTTCACGTTGAAATTATACTTTGTCGACCATTTGAATGCAGCTTGAGTAAAAGTCTATAAGTCAATATTCAACATTTTTCTGATTATCAGACTTCAGAAATGTGCCACTCTGGCCTGATTGGGGCATGTGGCTCATCTGCAAAGTGTAACTAAAATTTATTCAATAAATGTAGGGTAGTCAAAGTATATTTCCCTCCAAAATGCAATAGAGTGGAAGTTTCAAGTAGCACCAGTAAAGTAAAAGTACCTCAGAACTGTACATACATGTAAATATACTTGTGTGCGTTCCATCACTGGTTATTACATTTTTTTTCCCCATTTATAACTAATTAATTACTTTACAAACTTTAGGTGGCGTTTTTGACTGAAGTGTTTTATTTTATTTTTTTTTTTTTTTTACAAACTGATTTTGAAAACCGGTTAGTTTTAAACCAAGCAAAGGTTAATATATAATTAATTTAGCTATTAGAAAATATGCTTAGTCGAATTTCAAAAAGTATCCATTTCCAACATGGTGCAGTGTATTAGTGTGTCTCGACAATTCAAATATTGTGGAAAGGATTCGATTTTTTTTTCAAAATTGAATTCAAAAAGTTTATGTATGTTATATTCATAAGAAGTAAAGTGGAACATTTCAAGCCTTTTTTGTTCTAATCTTGATGGTTATGACTCACACAATCAATAAGGCATTCCAATATTTTGTGGTGTTTTTTTTTATAAATGTATTTTTGAACCAATAATGGCAATATGAATGGCAATATTTATCGAAATTAAATAGTAGAACACTTGAAATGTTTTAATTTGTGTGTAATAACTCTAGAATATATTAAATGTTGACTTTCTTAAAAAGAAACACTGAAATCATGATACTGTATTTTTTTTAGATGTACTTTTTTTGGATGTCTCGTTGCAACATTTATGGCTCGACATTTAACTGCAAACACATTTTTTAAATAATGCAACTAAATTATGCCTGAAAGTGATGCCGTAAGTCTGAATGCCAGATCTCGTCTAAGAGATGTTTGTGCTTTATTTAAGTCATCAGAGGATGCTATGTTGTGTTTTCAGCTGTGAGAGAGACGACACATCTTTGAGATGCCCAAAAAGAAAAAACGCCCTCCCACATGCCAGAAAAGAAAGGCGGAATCCCTGGTGGGAAGCCGCACAGACCCGGTTCCTGTAGCTGCCCCCGACCATACTGTCATCCTCGATATATTTCCAGAGCTCGAGACCGCCGGCCAAGATCAGCTGGGCTTTTCGGACAGCGTCTACCAGCTGGCGTCTGTCGTTTTCCAGAACAACCACCTGGAGAGGCCTGCCACCCACCGCTTGGTGATTTTTGGCAAAGAGAGAGGACTGCCGTTGCCCGATGTCAAAGAGGAAGAGGTGCAATGTGCAGCGTTCGAGCTGGCCTTCAACACACTTAAGTGTGAGTGCATAGGTGACTGGTGAGGCTTATCAGTTCCACTGAACCTATTGCTGTTGTTTTGACCCTTTAACTATCCATCCACTCGACTTGGACATGTCCCACATTTAATGCAGACAACTTCAAAACATACATTATCCCAACCCCCAGTACCCCAGTATTGCACTAACTTACATCCTAGTACTTCTCTTACAATTTGAGACTAGATTAGATCAGCCTTTTTGCTCTCTGAGAGGATGCCCGTGTAAACTTACCAGCACAAGACTTGATAAATTTAATGCTCTTTTTAGTCAAAGCTGACATAAACGATAATTATTCTATGTCATATCAGTACAGTCCTCTGCATCTGCAATGTCTAGAGCTGGTCTTTAGTAAAATTTCAGGTGTACAACAGCTGTGATTGAGGAAATGAGGGGGAACAGAAGCCATCATTAGATAGTTTACCTGCAGTAATTACATTATGCCTGACCTTTACATTTTTTTTTCATGCCTCCGCACCTCCGGCATTTTGAGGCTTTGTGTTCAGGTTGTCCGTCCATTGTTGTAATCTTGATTTCTCAAGAACGCTTTGATGGATTTGCGTCAAACTTTGCCCAGATGTCCACTCTGACTCAAGGATGATCTGATTAGATTTTGGTGGTCAGGTTCACTGCTGCCTCATGTGGGCCAGACTCAGATCAAAGCCAGAGACAGTTGGCTTTGATTGGTAGGTCAGGCTGACTGTGGCCTGAAATCTCATGAGCACAATATGTTAGTAATGCATTTAGGGTTTTTTGTCATATGTAGACACAGACCTACATTTGGACTCAAGGGTGAATTGGGTAAATTTTGGAGGTCAAAGGTCACTGTGAGCTTACATAATGCGTGGTCACAGTAATAGTGGGATTGTTTGGCCAGTGTGAAAGGGATATAAGAAACAACATCCTGGTCTTAACGTTGTTTGTGTTTTAAAAATTCTTTTTGCTGATATACAGCGTACTACTTATATAACTCAGTACTCTTTACTTCCAACAAAACACGAAGACCTGTTCTATAAAAATCTTTACATGAATATTCATGTTCAAACCACCCCAGCCCTTCATGACCCACTACTGTACTCTCACTGTCCACTTTGTATGCTTTGTGGTTTTATTGTTTTATATGGACCATGGTCTAATAGAGAAAAAATTAATTTGTCTTGAGCTGAAGCCATTTCCTGTTGCGACGCTTGGTTAGTTTGTATAACGGTCCATCATGGTTCCACACGAAGAGCAGCTTGGTTCTAGCTGCTAATGAAACTGAACTCCTGCTGCTGAGACCTGACTGTTGACCTGCCTTGACCACATGCATACAGTATTTTAGATTCACTCACACCTGTGTGGCTGTGTGGCGAAATTAGGTGCAGACTTTTGGTGTACAAATTGATTTGCTATAGTGACACACATACACACACACACACACACACACACACACAGAGCGCCTCGGAATGACTGATCCAAAATTGAGCTGAGGTCAGTTGTTATCCTGAGGAAGAAATGCTTTAGCAGCGGAAAAACACACAGAGCAAAATGCCAATGAGCTCTGGTATTGATCTTGTGATTATAATTCTTATCTGCTTAAAACAGAAAAGTTGCTCAGTAAGCTCCGTATCGGTGGCTGAGGACACGCACTGTCACTGTGAATGCCCGTCAAGACTGAAACAAAGGACAAGAGTCAGTGGTGAGGTTTACTCTGGTGCAGATTTGACATTTCATCGACAAGGAGGAAGCCAAAGTAACCCGAACGACGAATGACAAGGACAGTCAAGTTCTTTTGTTTCTCCTTTTCTTCCCCTCTTCTCCTTCATTCTGCCTCATTTTATGTCTTCAAAGCATTTTGAATTCTTTGAAATCTTTATCGGAGTTGCTGCTCGATGACTGACCTAGACACAGTTTGTTTGGGTTTACTGTTGACTTATAATTCGTGTTGGCAGTGCTCGATGTGAGTATGGATTTTAAGCTGTATAGAATTCATTCTTGTGTGGGTAAAAATTTAGTCTCCGTTGTCGCTGACTTCTTCTGCTCCTCATTCTTGCCAGTGATTTCACCTCAGGCGACTGCGGCTGCTGGATTCTCTGTGCTGAGCTGAAAAAGGCCCATTGGAGCTGGATTTAGAGCATAAAAATAGGCTGTCTTTTTGTCCTTAACTGTGATCATAGCAGCCGCCGACAGTATTCCTCAGCAAATCGTGCATGAAGTAAAGTATATGATAATATGCAGGATAGATTCGCGATTTAGTCCAAAGGGGATGGTTTAACTTATAGGTCATGTGTTTATGGGCTGGCCCTCTGTTGGATTAATGCGCAGTCGGGCGCATTGTTGCGGATCATTACGAGACAAATCCCTGACTGAACAGATGAGGTCTGGCTCCTACACGAAAGATTTGTTTGACTATGGCCACCATCAGTCACTGCTCATTGTATAACACCTGGACGGAGGCCAGTGAGCAGGCAGCATGAACTTCAGTCCTGTGGTGATCAGCGCCTCCTTCTGGCATAGCCAATCATTTCTCATTTTGACTTGTTAGACTTCTTTAGACTGACGGCGTCCATTTAAGGGTTGTGATTTGAGAACTGTTGCCTATACAGACCAAACCATTATGTGTTTCTATATGCTGATATTAAGCCTGTTTGTCTGGCACTACATGCTACCTACCCAGCAGGCATTTCCATTAACTGAAATCGCCGTCTTCCTCATTGAAGAGGAGAGTCCACTGCCCACAGATGGGAGTTTAAGCTTTGTGCGTATTTTTATATTTCAAACATAAAGCATCCTGTGGGCTAGAGAGACAGCTGCTGCCTTTGTGGTATGACAGTCAGGGGAGGGGGTTGAAAAACTCAATGAACTATGCATACGTATATGATCGGTGCTCCCACCACCTCACAGTTCATGTTTGCTGCTTCAGTTTGATAAACAAGGTCCTGCATGGTTTCATGTATGTAACAGGACCTAACCCTAACCTCAACAGGACAGGAAACTGCCTAGAAACCTAACAGATAGATCCAAGTATCTGTCTAATATAAAGATGTGAAATGTTTAATAAAAATAGAAACAAAAGATATTAGAAAATGCTCTACCAAAATAGTTAAAACCAGACAAAACAGAAAAATAAGTACAGTAAATCCAGACAATAAAAAAGTGGAATAGTATAGCTAAAACGCCCAATACGTAATTCATGTGTATTCAAAATAATGTAATTGCAAACACATAATATAATCTACACAACTATGTTAAAATGAGTGTAATTTAATCAACAACCGTAGTGTACATGCAATCTTAACATAATCAATTTATTGTGACGTTGAACTGAGAGCGCCATCTTGTGCTGCCATGTTACTACGGTAGCCGAGACTTGAAAACACGTTTTTGGTTTGTATACCACAGTGAAATGGGAATTCAACCAAAAAGAAGACTCACAAGTTACCAAGTTTGTTAACCTTCGTTACTCTAAATAGAGTACACAGACGCCCACCATAGTTCTCCTACATGCTTGGAGAGGGAGGGGGTGGCGAGGCAGGGCTCTGTCGCGTTCATTGCATTACCTCACCATCAGATGGGGGCGAAGAGCTGGAAGAAGCATGTCTGGACCACATTTTTGAACTGGTGTTTAAAGCTGAGGTTAGCATCAGATATTAACCTTTGTAGCCATATTTTGTGACAATCTAGATAAATATCTGCTATAATCCGGGGGACCGATTGCAATGACTTCAGATTCATCATCAATTAATTTGAGGAAATTTTGTGACATCCAAGAATCTGGTCTGTTTATTACACTGCAGATGTCAATAACGCTGTCCGTAGTCTTTCAACTGCACAGTCCCACGCATCACAGACACTTAAAATTAAACGAATTGGGCACAGTAAGCATTAGATTAACTGTAATAAAGCCTCAAATAAGCGTGTAATCGTGGGGAACGCCTTCCGACCCCCTCCCATCTAATTGAATTATCTTTTTGTATTAAATCACGACCATTTCGGGTGCCTCCAGGAGTATCGCTTCCTACATTTTAATCTTTTTATTGTAGAAATGTCTCAGCATTAAATATGGATTCATCCTTCAAAGCACATATTACACCAGCTAATGGGTAGGGGCCTCGATCTCGTGGTGTAAATAAAAGCTGGGAGTGGTTTCTACATGGATAATTAGACACCTATATGAAAGATGGCACTAATATGCATCGTTATTACTCCGACATGGCAGTCTTTATTGCAGCATTTCAATCCTTCCACCTAACCTTATTTATTTTTTTTGTTTCTGCACAGACCAAGAAATGGTGGAGTACATATTGATCGACAGATACTATGGTTTCACTCGGCACATGGTAAGACTCTTCTATATGAGCAGTCAAGCCAGTATTTTGTGACATCTATCACTCTCAATTTGCTGCTGAAAAAGAAAGTGCTTTTGATTCTGAGAATAGCTAGATGTAAGTTTTGGTGTTGGTGTTTTTTTATTGTTTTGTTTACCTCTAGGTGTTTTCCTAAACTCTTTCTACTCGCTGATCTTTTGACAACGCTTTCCGCGGTGGCTTCTAATATTCATGTCCTGCTCTCATACTGCACACAGTCTTTGTTCTGTTCTCTAGACCTCAGTAACAGTAATATTGATATAATACAGTGATACGCTCCTTTCATCCACTCACAAAGCACCTCATGCCTCTTATATCCCCTATCCTAATCAATTACAGTTGCTCCCTTTGGAGCAACACATCTCAAAGGCATTATGTAACAGAATGTGTTGTTTCCTTTATTGCTTTTCTCGAACAAAACACCCCATCAATTAGTGTTGGAATCAAAATGCCGTAGCAACCCAGGGGCAGTGCCTTTAGATGAAACATCGGGCTGTAATCTTCACAGATGCTATGGCACTGTCCTAGAACCCTGTGCTAAATGTTATTAGAGTTACCACGGCTACAGAATGTTGTGTAGTCAGAGAGAGCACAGGCATGAACCCGCAGATGACGGAGTGCTCTGCTAATTAAATAAAGAGGTATCCTCTGAAGAAGACTGGAATGTGACTTTGCCCTACTTTTACCACTCCACATAAAAGTGGCAAGAGGAGGGCTGCTCCAGCATTTCCGCCAAAAGTCTGCATGGTGATAAAACATGCACGGATCCAGTCTGTGCACACACAGCTGCAGGAGAGGGAGAGTAATGAATGCGAGGAGCGGTTTGTGTCTCGACAGAAAATGGAGCTGTCACAGTGTACCAATTGTGGACGGGCAACGTTTGGTTGAGCGAGGATGCAAATATAGACTAAGACAGATGAAGGCGCACGCGCACGCTGTAGCTGTGTGAAATGAATGGGTCTCCTTGTGTGTTGGTTGCGGGTCGTTACTCTGCATACCTCCAGTGAGACAATAAAGCCCAGACACATTGAGACAGTCTTTAGAACTCACTCCCACCTCCTTTTACACTCCTGGCATCTATAAAGTTCAACCTTGAGGAGAAGGAGGTGGGTGAGAGAGAATAGATAGGCAGGGTGTTGGTGGGGGGAAATGAGAATGATAAATGAAGTTATAGAAAAGACTTGCATGCTGAAAGGGCCTGAGGCGCTTTTGATCACAATGGAGGGAGAAAATGATTTCCTAGATGGAAATGGTAATGTGTGCATGTGAGGCAAACCTAGTAGGTACACCGGCTCACCACGTAATATTTCAGTTCTCGTCAGAATTTGCTCTGATGTTCGAAATCAGCACATATCAACGGAGAATTAATCAATGGTACAAAAGCCTCATTGCAGCTTAGCATTTGCTTCAAATCCAGCTTGTGGTCTTGTCATAAAATTGAAAAATTCAAGTAAAGGGGAATCAGCTGCATCTTGTGTGTCACAGGCATGTGTAGTGTAGATTTCCCACCATAGGATATTATTGCCAGGCAACGTAGTGACTGAGTGGGAATTTTCCTACACCCAGGGGTTTAACTGTGGTAAAGTTGAGGTAGAGAGACAAGAGAGAAGAATTGGAGCGCTACAGCTGAAATCGACCTTTCCAACTATGAAATTAAAAGCTTCTGGAATGAATATTAAGTGCCAAGTAATTCCTTAGCTGCTGCCTAAACCTGTGTAGCGTTTTAGCTTCTCGGCCCATTAGCCTGGTAGTGAGGATGTGGCAAGCTGTTGCTTCCGAGGAACACCATCTGCCACTGATGTGGCTGGTGCCTTCCCAGTTTTAGGGATGGAGAGGTGGAGATAATTTTGTAGGAGGAGACAACACTCAAAGTGATTGCATCCGGCATCCTTGGTCTCCTTCGTGTATGTATGTCAGACTCTTCAGCTAGATAATTTAGCCTCTGAATCATTACAGATACATCGTATCATTGCATTAAACCCTCACCGAGGAGCCAAAATATCAGTCAGACTGAGCTGTCTTGTTGTTGTGCCCATGTAGATATGTACTGTATGCAGCTAACCTTTCAGGTGTAATTCACAGAGTAAAGGTTTGAGTCTGAGAAGAAGTGAGAAACTTGGCTCCCAGGCAACAGTATAGCCTCTAACTGCGTTTGTCTTTGTTCATCGTTCTCTCGCTGTTGAACTGCAGTAATTAATCGAGTTACTGTGTTTTTTTTTTCCTCATGTTCTAGTCAACCGATCAGATGAGCCTTGTTGCTGTCTTGCTGTTTGACTTCCAGGACAGAAAGTTCCTCCCACGGAAACGCAAGGCCATAAGGGAAGTCATTCAGGAAGTGAGAGATGTGGAGAACTGCCTCTTAAGGTGAGGAAAGAAAAATCAGAGATTACAAGCACAGATCAAGAAAGACTCAAAATTATGGACAGTAATTGTAAATTTTCCGAAATGAGGAACATTTATAAGTTGGGAAAAAAAAGTGTTTTGTATGTGTTGTATATAGACATAAAACCCGTCTGGCAGCCTCTCTGGCCCGCTACAGGATCAAATATAAACTCCCGTCCATTGAGTTTATCCTGCCAGAGAGCATGAAGACGAAGGAGTGGAGGTCAAAAAGGCTCCCCCTTTACGCATGGGTCAACACGCTGAAGAGCAGGTTGGCTGCACAAACATACAGCACTCATTCGCACACACAGGAACAGATGCTGTACACCTCTACATCCACACCTGCACAGCAAAAGAAGAATGCACTACACACAGAGCTTTAACTTGGGGTCTGCACAATGTTTTACGAGCCAGGTGCTCAGCTGACGTCAAATTAAACCACTGTGTGTGTGTGTTCAAACAGCGACAGGCTGATACAGTTGGGTGTAAATCCTACTGCTGCGGACAGATTCAATCAGCAACAACGCTCAGCAATCTCTGGGACTGTAGAGGTCACCTGTCGGGGTTATTGCTTCGTGCACACTGTGCGTGGGCGTGTTTCACCCTCAGTGATTTTACTGTTAAATACTTGGAAAAGGCCACATAGGAGTTCTACAAACAATTATCATTAATGATGACAGTCTTTGGTCACACCGAGATCAAAAACCGTGGGTTTCGGCCGAGGCAATTAAATGGTCAAAAAAAGAATTAAAAAAAAATGTAAAAAGCCGTTGGTCTCCTGTCCTGCGCCTTGCATTAAAATGTTTGGCCATTTGAAAAACGCGACACTCGTGGGCCTTTTTTGACCGAGCAGGTTCCATTGTTGACTCATGGATGGTCCTGGTGCTGGTTCAGAGGTGGCGCAACGAGCTAACCTTCCAAGACCCAGTTTGCTTTTTGAACACCGGTTTTGCTCCGGTTGCGTCCCTCAGTTTGCTCTGGACTTCTGCTGAAGACCACAGTGTGAAGAGCCAGTTCTTTGGCTGCCGCAGCACAAAGACCTTTTTCCAGATTAAGCACAGGCTCCAAACTAGCACTGAAACAGGCTTGGTGGAAAAGGCCTATCAGTGCCAGAGAGGGGGGCACGCAAGGTGTGCCATACTCAGAGGAAACAGTGGTTTCCCAGCTATCCTGAGCCTGGCCTTATCCCGCTGTCCTCTCCTCTGCTTCTAGCCTCGATGAGGTCCAACAGGTGCTTAAGAGTGAGGGCTTCTTGCAGGTGAAATCGATTGGGCAGCTGGAGGGCCAGACGTTCTGCCGGGATTCCCACTGTGGGGACATTCTGGTGCTCCCGGCCCACATGAAGACTCAGCTGTGCTCGACCAAGCTCCTTACGGACCACAAGATTGTCATCCAGGTACAAGCTGAAGTGTGAGAGACAAGGTGTCTGACATAGCCATCGTCATCTATCAAAATTGTGGGAATCAACGTCAATCTTCCCTGATATTTATGATTTCACCTTGGTAATAGCCTCGCTTAAATTGATTGGAAGATTGAGATCCCTACCAACCAAGGTTAGTTTGCTCAAATACATCACTTGCTCTTAAAGTCTCCACTTTGAGCCATAAAGAATTCTCCAGTTTAGTCGGGGATGTAATCATTTAATTTATACCCCATTAAAGTCTAGCTGCTGTGTAAACTATAATCAGTGCACAGCAGCACGACACAAATTTATAGCCAAATTCAATCAAATATTGAATATTGACTGTGCTGGCGTATTGAAAGCCTCCCTCAAATTTTCTCTCCATTTTTCTGCCTTTTTCAAGCATCCGTGTTCCTAGATCCCCGTTTTTTCTTTATTCCTGACAAACCTTGTGATCTAAGAGGGGAAACTCAAACCAGCCTTGTGACTACACAGGGATACCATCAGCACTATTTTCAGAGGGGACCCTTTTGATTGAAGGACATCTCTGTTGTAATCCGACTGCAGTCATGCTCTCTTTTTTTCGCCCTCCCCTCCTCTTGTCTCCTCCCCTTCTCCTCCTCTCAGAACCTGATTTACACCAGCTGCTGCAAACTCCCACTTCTCTCTCATCTGTCCCTGCCTCAGTTCTAATTACTGCTGAAATGCGGCATTCTCCTACTTCCTGTTATCCTACTTTGTGTGCCGTCAGTTTGCAGAATATTTGTAGATACCTGAATCACAAAGTGTTAGGTCAAAGTCTCTGTCTAACTAACACTTTTACTCAATGTGTTTAGGATAAATCTTATAGCCTGGGCCCAAATGTAGTGTGCTCCCTGCTGCCTGAAGAAGGAGACGTTCTCATGGTGGGCTGCTTCTCCGGCCTCACCGTCTCCCACACCGCCTCCCTGATTGCACAGAAGCACAAAGCCAGTGGCAACTACCAACCAACAGTCTACGTCTGTGTCAGCAATTGCACAAACACTCAGAGGGCGGAGCTGCAGAAGATCGTGATCACCATGGGGTGCAACAGTAAGCATAAAAGATGTGAATGTGTCCCTTAGTACATACAAAGGCAGTGTTTGTTTCTATTTACCGATATGTGCTTCATTTGAAACCAAATATTTCTTGCAGCATTGTCACACTGACATTTTTAACAAATGACCACTTTGAAACAACTATTACAGTAAAGTGAAGTGGCTACTTTAAAAGAAATGGTGGAATAATAGGTAATTGTTGGTGCCAGGCAATTCCCAAACAGTCTCACATCATTTATATATTAACTCAGTGGACAACGACATAAAATTCACAAGGGAGGACACCAAAGAAAACAGGCTACCATTCTTGGACTGTGCTCTGCAACTGGAGGAGAACGGGAGCCTCAACATTGGCATATACAGGAAACCTACACACACAGACCAGTACCTACTTTTTGACTCCCACCACCCACTAGAACACAAACTTGGGGGGGATAAGAACCCTGAGTCACAGGGCGGAAAATGTTCACTCAAATACAAAAGGAAATGAAAAGAAACACACATAAAGTTGGCACAAAAAACCTGTGGCTATCCCAACTGGGCCTTCATAAAATCAACAAAGAGAACAACAAAACACACTGGACCACCTGATGAAGGAAAGAACAGCAAACCGAGCAACATTGTTGTCCCATATGTGGCAGGAGTGTCAGAGAAACTTAGAAGGATTTTCTCCAAACATGACATCCCAGTGCACTTCAAACCCAGCAATACCCTCAGACAGGCTGTTTCATCTTAAGGACAAAATACCCAAACACAAGCTGAGCAATGTTGCATATGCTGTCCAATGCAGTGAGGAGGGTTCTGACCTGTACATTGGGGAGACTAAACAACTGCTCCACAGGCGCATGGCACAACACAGAAGAGCCAGCTCGTCAGGACAAGATTCAGCTGTGCATTTATATCTAAAGGACAAGGGACACTCATTTGAAGACAATAATGGTTTGAGAGGAGTGAAGGAGGCCATCTACGTCAAAGTGGAAAGACCCTCATTAAACAGGGGTGGTGGTCTAAGACACCAATTCTCAGCCACTTACAATCCAGTTCTGACATCCTCTCCCAGACGTTTTAAACCTCCTTCAAAACTTGCCTCATGTGACCCCAATGACTCACATGATGGCAGAGCAGCGCATCGACTTATTAATGAGCTACACCTTGAATCTTGTGACCATAGCAACTCACACGAATGTGAGGGGGGTCATCATTGAGTCACACCTCAAAATGACTCATTAATGAACTACACATTACTTATGACCCTGATGTGCACACACAGACAGGGTCAATGACTCAGGTGACCACCTCCAGGATGTAACGACCCCACCAGAGGTTGAATACTGTGGATTCTCCACCTATGTTTTAGAACTGAAGAAGCCTTTTGGGTGAGAGCTGAAACGTCTTCAAAACCAAAAAGAAGTCCAGATGCCCTAAACTGAAGCACTTCAGACTACATCAACCTGGTTGACTGAGAACCTACAGAAACATACTCTTACATCAGAAACTAAACCAGACAATGCCTGCTGTGTATGTAAATATTATATACTAACAGTGTTTTTATAATTGAAAATCATGCCCTTGGGCAAGGTATTATTCTAAAAAGAAGTATAGTTGCAAGAATGTGAGCAAAGTTGCGCAAAATGTATGTTTATAGATGAAACTAAGCTTCGTGTGAATTCTGCTCAGATGTGAAGCTGATACCAGAGGACTTCCTCTCTTTGTATGGCCATGACAAGCGATTCCAGAGGTTGTGTGTCATTCTTTTGACCCCCAAGTGTTCGATGTCTGCAGTCAGCAACCCCATTGAAGTAATAGTGACAGAAAAAGGAGGTAAGCAGGTGTCTGAACTTCAAAAATCAATGTAGTAGAGTCTTCGCCACATCCTGTGGTGCATGCTGAAATACAACAGTGGTGTTTTCTATCTCTTTGTAGTTCTTAATACTAATTGTGCTGGAAAAATAAACAAATGCTTGTTTTTAGGTTTAACTTAAAAAAAATACCAGGACACTTAAAAATAAAGATGTAGCTGAATAGTTTTAAGGATTGATGAGCAGAATTGATAAGCATTGATTTACTCCAAAAATACAGTATCAAAGGGGAACAATTTTATTGTAAACAACTCAGTCGCAGAGGTCATTGCGACTTCATTATTTCCTTTCCTCTGTTCAAACACAAGATGAACAGAAAATATGAATAACAATGGCCCTTTAATGCATTTTGCATCGCTTTTGGATCTAGTTTAAAATTTTCTCTCGCGGGCCGCGTATCCTAACTAGGCGTGGATGATATGATGATAAAAGATTGTGAAGGATTTTATGAAAAATCTGCAAGTGCTACATCATGCAATCAGACTACAGTGCCCATTCTAACTGTTGCTGTTCTATAAACACACACAGACAAATCAGAGGTGTTTTACAGCCAAATCAAACTATTTGCTGGTCTGTTTCATGCCTCCTTCAAGATGCACAGATAAACCACTCATAGCGAACTGTAAGTAGTTCCTCGGATTTTGTTATTCCTCTCCCCTTTTGATTCACTGCGAAGCAGAAAGCATGGCTGAAAACAAAGCGAAGCGTTATTTCCTATACAGGACATTGCCCTGGTCAAAGAGTTATTTGCAAAGTTTCTAGAGATGAGGTTTGCCAAAATTGCACACTCAGATGAAAATCTTATCAAATAACCTAAATCTGAGCCTAAAGTTATGTTTCTTTATGGGCTATATTTTTTAATTGGGAAATTAGTTTGGTTTTACTAATCAGTAACTTGCAAAATAGTCTTAAAAATCAACGTGAAACAGAATTGTGATAAAATTGTAATTGTGATACTACCGTAAAATAAATTTTGAAATGATTGATAATGTGATAAACCTAATCGTTACGTTTGTGCCTTTGCTTATAAATAACCATGCTCACACACATCAGAGATCGTGCTCTTCTGAAACGCTTCTTTGTTTCCTCAGACACAGACCTGCTGCAGGACTTGTCCCAGGACACCATTTCCCAGAGTAAACTGGCAGCTCTGGTAGCCCAGCAAAGGAAGGATATAGATCACGCCTTGAAGTGTGAGTGTCAAACCACCTGCTCTTGCACGCACAATTAGACATGCGGATGAAGTCAGTTGGCAGAATGTAGCCTCTCTTCATCTCCCTGACACAATGAAGCTCATACCCCCTGACAATCCAACCTTGTACGCCGTTAAGCTGAAGTCCGTTGTCTTCCTGGGAAATTGTCCGAGTCTTAATTAGGAATGCAATATTTGCTTTGCGTCATTCAGTCATAGCCTGCTGCAGCGTCCTTTGCATATTTCGACAAGACATTCTGCTTTGTATTGCACATGTTCTTTTCACAGTAATATGTCACAGGGACCCAATTTGTCAAGCCACGTGATATTCTGTTCCATCCATGCAGCCAGAGCCTCGAGCTCTTTTAATCACACAGCCATCAATTGGCCCTCATCTGTGTTTTTGCTGGTGTAGCTTTCTATTAGGACTCTTAATTAATGGTGCACGTGTTATTGAGTTCCTTGGCTTGGTTGAGTCAATGGTCTCATCTCTGTGTAGGCACACATGCTCAAACAGACATAGATACACTCCAGATAAGAGCCATTAATGCCCCAGCTGTGAGGCAGGTGTGTTGTAGAAGTGGACATCTCTCTCCTCCATCCTCTCGTCTTCCAGACTCAGTTTCACCTCCTTTGAAGTGTCTATTCACATTTGTTTGGAGGCAATTTGACACATCCGAGGAGGTTTTGTTTGTTATCAGCTTGGGGTTAATTGTTAATGTTGGACTTTAATTAGAGTGTGAGAAAAAAATCAAAGCTCAGAGGCAGGAACGAAAGCGGCCGATAGCTCCAAACATCACATCTATGAGCCGGCAGCGGTTACATGAGCTGAGCCATGTATGAATCTATAATCAAAAGAAGTGCTGGAAGAAGAACCCAGTTTAAATAATCTAATCCAATTATGATAAAATGAGAGGAAGAATCTTTTTGACTTAATTTGCTTGCACTCATTTGTCCTTACATTGAACATTGAACTTAGCTTGTTGGACACGGTGTCGATTCAATATGACAGGATTATTATGATGTCTTACTATTACAATTTTTTTATTTAAATGTGTAATACAATACAAAGCAGGTTTAGTTTCATTCGCATTACACTTACTACAACTAAAAATGTTGACAATGCACACATGTTTTGTGTAGTCCCAAAGGTTTTGTCGGTGGTGTACTCGACCTGCTCGTCATACCCAGAGGAGAATGAGGAGGTGGTGAACAAAGCGCTGGAGCAAGTCAAGACTGACTCAGAGAAGCAGGAGAACCCAAAACACACTCTCTTCAGGTCAGCCTCAGCCTCGCTACCACATTCTCTGCATTTGTCAAGTCAAGTCAAGTCAAAGTTTATTTACATAGTACATTTAAACAACCTCAGTTGACCAAAGCGCTGCACAAAAATTAAAATAAGATATCAGCAAACCCTGAGTACATAAAATATATAAATTGGCTATGATAAAAGTTAACATAATAATGAATGGACAAAATAAATAAGCAAGTAAAATCATTAAAGCAGTCATAAAATCGTGGTAAAAACAAAATTAAAAGTAAAATGAATTAAGTAAAAGCCCAAGTTTCTTGTGTAGCTGGGGCTTAACGCCAAAGAGAAAAGATGGGTCTTCAGCAAAGTTTTAATTTCTTCAAACGATTGTTGCGCTCTGATCTGAAGCGGTAGGCTGTTCCACAGCTTCAGGGCCACCATTGAAAAGACTCTATCTCCTTGTGTGCTTAGTTTGGACCTAGGTACTGCCAGGAGCCGCTGGTTGGAGGACCTCAGTGCTGTAGTTGTAGTGAGAGGCTGTAAGAGCTCAGATAGATTAGATGGTGCCAAGCCATTTAAACATTTAAAAAACAACTAATAAAACTTTAAAATGTATCTGGAAATTAACAGGGAGCCAGTGCAAGGACGCAAGAACGGGAGTGATGTGCTCAAGCCGTCTTTTTCCATTTAACAGGCAGGCAGTTGCATTTTGTACCACCTGTAGGTGGCGCAACGATGACTGGTCAAAACCAACAGACAAAGAAACACCGTAGTCTAAACGTGATGTGACAAAGCAATGAATGACTCTTTCGAAGTTGTTTCTTGGGAGATTTCACAAGGAGTCTTAAATGAAAGAAGCTTGTTTTGACTACTGAGCCGATCTACTTATCGAACCTAAAGCCCCTGTCAAAGATTACACCAAGGTTCCTGCAAGGATGACAGGGAGAATCGAGGGTGCCGATGGCGCTGTTGTAGCCTTCCAAACGGTTTTGTTGACCAAATAGAATCATCTCACCTTATTTTTGTTCAAGGTGAGGAAGTTTATTTACATCCAAGATTGAATATCCCGGAGACAGTCTAGCAAAACCTGGATTGAGGCTTGATATTTTGTCTTTAAGGGCATATAGATTTGTACATCATCAGCAAAACAATGAAGAGAAACATTGTACTTCCTAAAAATGGACCCCTAAGGAAGCATATATAATGAAAAAAGGAGCTGTCTATCCTCCTTTCCTTTTTTTTGGTGTGTGTTTACTGTCTATCTGCCTGCCGGGTTGTCTGTTGGTCTCCCTTCAGACAGGCTTCTGTCAAAATCTCAGAACACCTCAGGCAAGAACTGAAAATATAATCAAAGGTGCCATTTCAATTTTCAGACAGCTTGCATTTGCATTAGCATACTTTCATTTTTTCCCCCAGTTTTACTTACTGTATGTCTGTGTAGTTTGAAGAACTCAAGACTTGTTTACCAATCTTATAGACTCAATTCCTGACTGCAGGCCTGGAGTGCTGGCAGTGCCTCAGGCTACTGTAAATAAAACACACATAATATTACTCTTATTGACCAAGCTGGCTTTACCAAGATAACTGGCAGATTTATGTGCATTTCTTTAGTAAATGCTGCTTGTCTGAAGTTCTGTTTTTAAGCACCTCTGTTTATATCTGTATGCCTCATTTTTCTATTTGTGCTTATCTGTGTTCCTCCCAGGCTTAGTCCATCCCCGTTTAGCATTCCGGAGCACACTGAAGGCCCTGGGAAGAAAGACCCCTTCTTTATGCTGGAACCCTCAAAGGAGAACAATGGTTGCTTTCTGGCTGTCTTCAGCAGAGAGGTAACATCAGTCAGCAGAAACCTCACAGAGCAAAGTAGTGGTTAACCCTGATGAACTGACCAAGAAAGGATAATATCTGTATCATCCAATCTACACTATATTATTTGTCTCACCATTGGTTTTGGAAAGTCAAGGTTGAATTGAATCGTTTGATCATGAGAAACCAAAATGGTTATTTTTTAATTTTTATTTAAAGAAAGAAAAAATGTACCATATTTCTTTTGCAACATAAAAGGTGTTTTTCACCATTTTGCTTCTGAGATTATTTAGTAATTGTTAGGGATCACAAAACTCACAGTTCTGAACATATTACAGTTTTTGAGCCGTGAATTGGATTGTTTCTTTGCTTCAGCAACAAAGAAAAAAGAATATGGAGACATGTATAACTTTTATTTCCTTCTATTATGTGCCCGTATTCTTTAATTAAAACAACATTCAGTATGCCCAATATTTAAACATATATTGATACATTTATTTTATGCTGAGTGCAATTTGAGGCAAGATAGTTAAATATTCCTTCTTCCTTTTAACATTAAAAGTGCAAAATGAGGTGTACTTTACATTATATAAATTAATTATAAACCTGCAGTGGAGGGAATGAATAATATGACCTGAACTCATGGTTTATTTTTTTTTGAAAAATAACTTCTAAATGGCTCACTTAGAAGCGGCTGTTAAGCATTGTTTTCTTTGCTCCTTTCATAAGCACGTCAGTCTGATATTGCTTCAAATAAAAGTATTGTGACGCTCATATGGTGCTCTTGTGTCACAGTGACTAGACAGCGTAACACGTACATTTAAACTTTAAACTCAAATGACGCAAAAAGCCTTTCGAGTTCTTCTGCTGCTGTGCTACCACGAGCAGTCCTCGTTTTCAGGTCCACGTTAAGCATGATGCCATCACACTTCAGAGTTCAGGGGTCACACCACTGTGAAATAAAAGTCACGATAAGCTGTGATCTGCGGTTCAAAATACATGCTGACCTGTTGGGATTGCGCCTAGCATCTGAAAGCTGTCTGGCCTTCAGCGAGCTCCCACATCATCCCTGAACCTGACCACGGGCTTTCCAATTATGATCCCACCGTTCAGAGTGCTGCAGAGAGAAACATCTGACGTGTAGGCAATTTCTGCCACATTTCATCCATATGTACACATCCATTGTACAGGGAAATTTGACACTCTGAGGAGCTCTGCTGAGGAACTCTTTCTTCTCAGTCTTGAATACCCATCCTGTAGTCTGTTGTCTTCAGAAATAATTCATCCACTGAGAAACTGAAGCAAGTTTGTCCTGTAAGTGTAAAAACGGAGCCAGGGAGGGGAAGACAGGCTGAGGATCAGGCTACTGAACATGAGGTCAGGTGAAAATGAGCATTGAAGGCTCTACCTGATCGGTCCCTTCAAGGCGGGTTTCCATTCGGAAAGAATGTGTGAGATGTTGGCAAAGAAGGTGGCAGTATGAATGAAATTTGAATGAATGCTGTAGAGCAGTTTGCAGTTAGAGACTTGTTCTTGGATTTTGTGACCCATAGCAGGAAAAACAAGAAGACGAATTGGGATAAAACCTTATTTAGTCCACTTTCTTAGTGTTTATGAATTAGATATTAAAATAAAAAAATGATGCTGGATTGTCTTTGTTTACTTTAGCAATTTCAAAATTTGACTCTTAAAATAGCTTTCTTATAAATTATCTGAAGCCCTCTGGAGTCTGTGGACATGTTCTCTATTTTTCTATTCTTACATGTTTTAATTTGCCTTAATAATCATCTAAATTTACGGAACAATCTGAACTTTCTTACCTTTGAGGCCCATGTATGTTGTAAAGCAAGAGATCTGGTAGATGTAGAGCTTAAGGGTTAATAAGACATTTAAACCACCTTTCCTTGCCATATTATCACAGAAATATGAATTCAAACATTGTAAAATCCCAAAAACATTCACCCATGCGTCCCCAGGCCTGAATGAATGGACCAGTAATTGTGATGCACTCTGGCAGTGCGGTCCGTTCACATTCATTGCTTCATTGTTTCAGCCAAACTGACCTCATCCCTCCTCTTATAACTCCATATTATATTTAATGATGGTGGCTAAGGGGACAGTAAGAGTGCTAAAAAGTAAGTCCAGCTGCTGGGTGCAGACTGTTGGATCTACAGAGTCAGTAATTTTGCTTCAGCGAGCCTCATCGAATCCGTGTGAGCGTGCTTCTTCTCCCAAATCATACCCGTTCATGAAATCTGTTCTTAAACTCACAATGTCGTTAAACAGTTAATAAGCCATCTTACCCCTACCGGGCTCTCTCGCCATGTTTTATATCTCCACAGACAGGAATGAAAAGATAATCACATTGCTGTAATGATGCCTTGAACATGACCATTTCTTCCTGCCTCTAATAAACTCAAATAATCAAAAGTTATTGTTGCCGCTCTGAAAAGCGCCATAAAAATAGCAATTATAAAAGGTTTAAATGCTGTCTGGCTCTGTGGTGTCTGTCATGGCAGCGCCCTGTAATACTCTTAATGAGCCCCTCATACAGAAACAGCTGGGAGCCATTAAGACAGTTGAGTGATGTGTTTCAGGCCTGATTTCCACAGAGCCACAGAGCACATCACACTGCTGACCTCAGCCGGACAATTTTGCGCCATTTTTAAAGGGCATTCTTATCTGTGTAACACTCTGACTTTCTGTTTAGGATTAGTTTAATAAATTTGCATGTAGTTGCCAAGATGTATTGAGTATGATTGGTGAACTTCAGTTTGGATTCAGCTGCAGAGCACGCTGTGGCAGAGTGCTGAAGGAAATGAGAGATTTACAGAGAATGGCATAGCTGCTTAGGGGGGTGGGGGGGTGCCTGTTGAATAATTCACTGCCTCCTGTCTGAATGAGTTAGCATCAATGAAGTTCAAGGCGTCCACCAAAGACTGCATTAGAGTGATGCTTCTGAGGCATGTTTACCTGAGTACACCCAGTTTATCAACACGCCAAAGTGCGGGCACATGTGCAGCATGCAGACTTTACGGGACGACGTACACAAACGTACCTGTGCACACATGATTACAGCCGACTTGTACGGACAGACACATTTCCATCAAAGTACAAGCGAGCACTTCAAAAACAAAACACACACATAAATCCACACGTGCTACATGTCCCTGTAAGTTAGGCCTGCGCCGTGCTTGTGAATAATTCAGGCGTTGAGGAGAACAGGAGCCTGCTGTGTGGGCTGCTTCTGAGACAGCAGGTGACCCTGCATCTGGCAGCAAGGACATGGTGGCCCTCCTCCTCCCCTCTCATTGTGATGCAAGAATTCCCATAGAAGATGATATAATTGGTTTTATTCTGGAGTTTTGAGGTGTGAGATCATTTGGAACCTGGAGGAGTCTGTGTTTACAATGTGTTATCTTGTGTAAATCCCTCTTGTCTTAGAAAGTAAAGGATATTTGTTGCTTCCCAACAGGCCGAGCCAGTGATCAAAGAGACGCCACACGAAGTGATACTGAGGGCAAAAGCCAAAGGCATACTGGACAGGATTGGCTCCAACCACCAGATCACTGGCAAAGAGCCGCACGTTCAAACCATGAGGGTGAAGAAGAAAACCCATTCTTACAGCTCTCAGCACAGCTCTTCTCTCAGTATTCAGTCCAAAAATGACGAGACCAGAGGCAGGAACAATGCGACTTCCTTGGGACAACAGGAAACTTCTAAAAGGCAGCAGTTAACACAAGGTGGGCATTATTACTTCTTGGGGTATTTTCAGCTGACAAGGCCCTGGAATCAACAGCTCCAAAATGCAGACACAGTGTTTAATCCAGGCCGGTACACAAGAAGGCAGTCACAACAGGAAACAGTATCCAGAATGCTAGTGCAGCCATTCCCAAACTCAAGAATGCCATGGCCCACTTAAAAATTTGAAAATCTTCTCAGCCCCCCTTAAAATTTAAATCTCCGTTTTGATCAAAATACAATACTATGATGAAGGATGTCTCTTAAAAATGTATTACAGAAACAGAAAAATTCAATATAAACACAGGCTGATGGTAACACGGTGCACATTAATTAATGATGCGTCCACATGCACAAAAAATTCTTAACTGACTTTTATTCCCACAAAATGATGATGCTGTCCATCACGGCTGCGATGTTTGCGTGAATATTTGAGGAATTTAACAGTATAAAACAGAGCGCTTACTCTCTAAAAGTCCATAAATATCTGCAATAATCCATCTGCATTTATGCAAGAATTTAAAAACCTGTTTTATCGGTGAAATCTTTTCATGTTTTTGTTGCATAGCGGCTCACTTGCAGTACCTTCAGGGCCCACCAGGGAGCCGTGGCCAACACTTAGGGAATCACTGTGCTTGACAAAAATAATACAAACAAAGGTTCAAACTCATAAGAGAGAACACAAGGGAAATTCCTGGAAGACTTTAACAAGGGAAAAGACAATATGGCACAGAAGGAAGGGGAAACACAGCTTACACTGAGGCGATGGGGACACAGTGAGACACAGATGTGGACCCTCTGGGGAGACAACACACACGGTACCAAAATAAAACAGAAAACACTAACTAGACACAAAACAATTTCACTAATGGAGCTTGACAGCAGCTAAGTACTTAAGATAACCATCTGCTGTAGCTGTAGTTTCATCCATCCATTTTGTATCACTTATCCTGTTAGGGTCCACTGGAGCCTATCCCTTCATCGGGTGAAGGCGGGATACACCCTGAACAAGTCGCCGGTTCATCGCAGGGCTGACATATAGAGACACACTCACACCTACGGGCGATTTAGAGTGACCAATTAATCTAACCCCCAGTTTGGAGGTTATGGTTTTGGATTGTGGGAGGTAGCTGGAGAGAGAGATAACCCATGCAGACACAGGGAGAACATGCAAACTCTGCATGTTTGCAAAGTTGCAAACTGTGCACAGAAAGGCCTGAATTGAACCCAGGACCCTGTTGCCGTTAGGCGACAGTGCTAACCACTGCACCACTGTGCCGCCTGTAGTTCAACATATACACAAATATTAGAGTGTATCAATCTTTAGCCCTAAACACACGTGATAGTCGTTATGTGTCAGTCTCAGTTTTTGCCGTATTTGGATGTTTGGTCTACAACTATTTTCTCATTGTTTTCCTTTCCTTCAGGAAAAGCCAAACCACAGCTCCTGCAGGCCTCCAAGCCCGCGTCCTGCTCCTTTTCTTCCTCCAACCGAGAAAGTAGCTCTTCCAGCTCCTCCAAACCAGGAGGCAACATATCTAAGAAAAACATCACCTCTGCTTTCAGCATCACAACTTTCACCTCCAACTCTCATTCACCTCCTCCTCCTCCTCCGGCTCCTCCTGGCACCCGCCGGGCCCCGTCCGTCCGTACCTGCAGAGCTCCTCATCAGGACATGCTGAAGCGCATGGCGCTTGCCCTGCCCATCGTTCAGTTCCCGCCTTTCATTCCCCCTCAGCACAGGCAAAATGGATTCGACCCCGGCTTCGACACGTGGAGCCCCGTTCAAACTATACCCATTCCAGACTCTGAAGGCATTTGGAAATAATGCAATCATTTAAATAATTTACAAAGTTGCACCAGAATCTCAGCCACTCTTCCTCTTTTTAATCATCACAAAAGCACACCAACTTTGAGGTGTGAACTGTTTCACCGAGGAAACAGTGTTCAGTCTGCCTGGGACTGTCGTGTATTGAGCATATGTAAACCTACAGACCCCCTGCCCTGTTTTGGAGCTCGTACCTGTCGAACCAGTAGACATTACTGACCAGAACAAGAATTTTACGGCCCTGTGGGGAACTGTGTCTCCACAGTGAATTAAACTCAGCTGAACCAACCACAAAAATGGATCTGAGGGACTGCTGAGCGTGCGTGTGACTCTACATTGTCTGTAGGTGGGACTGTGCATGGTCGTTTGCCACCACGACCCTGTGAAGGATTAACTGTGATGTATGGGATTATTTTTTTTTAACCGCAGATATGATGGTCAACTCTTTGCTTGTTTTGAGCTCACAAGCAGACGTGTTATCTTTTGTGCCATAGGCTTACCAGAATCAAAAGAGTATGTATGGAAATCTAAAATCAATTATATTTTCAGTGTCATCTGACTGCCAAATCACATATTTGATAAATTTAAATCACCCTAAACGCTTGTTTTCAGTTACTATTATTGCAATCTTAATATTACATAGCATCATGTGCCATGAAGAAAGGCCTCGCCACAGTCTGAATCTAATAAAACTGCATATATTTATTTCAAAGTCATCTCAATGTAAGTACAGCAATACTACATAAATAGCTATAACATGGAGGTCCACTGACCTGCGGAATAAAAAGACATATTCAGCAAGCTCGTACTTCTTTGTTCTTTTGGTAATGCATTTATTGTCACAACAGTTTACATTTATATGGTGTAGAGATGGGTGACGAACAGAACTGAAATGATTTACAACATCTTTTTTTGTTTTGTTTATGCGTGTGTGTCTTTTCCATACCAATCGGACTGCATTCACAGAGATAAAAGTGAGGTGCAGGTGGCAGCCCCGAGCAGTGGGAGCAGTATAAAGGCTCTGAGAGCAATGACAGCAGTGACTCTTTATTTTCTGTTCTTTTACTGCTGCATGTGCGTTTGGTGTGTGTGTATTCTATTTGTGAGTGGGAGTAGACTGGCTGGATTTACTGAGAAAAGTAAAAAGAATTAACCCTCACTACCTGGCACAGTTTGGATTGTTTCCATGCTGTCCACACATTGCTGTGCAGCCACGGAACGCTTCGCATCAGCTGCTTGCTACCACATAAATCTGGTGTGCGTGTGTGTAAAGATTCCTGAGGAAATTGTAATGTTTTAACAAAATGTGACATTCCTGAGCTTTCGCACTCAGTTTTTTTTTAATAATGTATGCAAAAAATTAAAATTTTATCTAATTTAAAACTTCAAGATACATTAAAAACAGTTGCCTTTCTTTTGCTGATGTAATTGATGTTCTTGATGTACAGGGCATGGAAAGTAAAAAAAATCCTGACAATCCTTAATTCAAATTCCACGCAGTAAATGGCGTAGAGAGTAACCTTTGACTCAGGTCTGAAAGAGGCCAGATTTGTTTTTGTGCCAGTGTAAATCCAGTCATGTTCAAGTGGAAATGACTTGTGCTGAGAGCATCCATCTCTCGTGTGTCCACCACTCTTCTTCCCCAAACCCTTGGTAAATCAACATAAAACTCCCATCCCATTAAGAAAACATGCAAAATCAAACCCAGGTCTGCCTCTTTTTCTGACACTGATACTTCATATCTACAAGTCTTGTGCCCCAAGTTCTCTCTCCATACAATCATTTACATACTATTCATTTTTACAATCACGTCATTAATCCTCAGAGGGGATTCTGTCTGTTACATATAGACATCTATCCCATTTTAATTTTAAAATCATAATAAGTCTGATGTTGGTTTATATTGTTTTATTTTATCTACACCTTTCCTGTCCTGGAGGGCTCTCTCTCAGCCTGTTTGAGTCCAGGAGCTCTGACTGTGCTCATGGTTGTTTTTATGCAGTGACCGCAAACACAAAATAAAATTGAGTAACCAGTCTCTTATCAGAAATGTGATCTTTCTCTCCTGGCTTATTCTGTATCCTTTTTTGTACAAAGTTTGATCCATTAAGCCCAGAAATCCACATACACTCAGGGGCGAATGCGGCTGGCAGGTGGTTTTCACTTGGACACAGCAGCGTTCAAAGGTCGAAGTTCATCCAGTGACATCTGATTTTCCATTATGTCTTCATTAAAATGTTTTTTCTTTTTTTTTAATCATTAGACAAACTGGATGATTCCTCCTCTTTGCTCCATCTGCGGTGGTGTTTAACATATATATGTACATCCTTGGTTACCATGGCTGGTACTGAATGCGTGTAGTCGTGGCGATAGTGTGTGAGTGGCGTCCAGGCGTCTCCTGGAGACTGCTTCAGTCACTGGTAACATCATTGCTGTGGCAGTTCTGATGGCTGTTTCTTGGTTTTCAGGGTGTCTATGAGAGACTGGACGCCACGCTTCACGCTGGTGGTCACCCGGCGGGTCACGGAGTCCGGAGAGGGTGCAGAGGACGAGCCGGCACGTTGGGAGGGTGGCCGTGCCACCAGACACTTCTGATACCGCAACTGAGGGATAAGCACGCAGGGTTAGATGTGGTTAACTTTTTGGTTAAAATGATGTAAACATTAGGAAATCAGCAGTTTATGTGTCTTTTCTTTGAGGAAATGCACTTATTTCATTATGGACCTGGAACAGTGAGTGAATATTGTCCTTGCAGTTAGATTGTTTTATGTTGATACTCACTGGCTGTAGTAGCAGTGCATACTGATTTGGTTTATCATGCAGTATGCAAATTACAGCAAACACACTGTAATGATCTTGAAAAATTTATAGTTTGAACCCTCTTTCCCACAATGCAAAGGGCCACATCAGTCAGAGGTTGCAATGGCTGCAAGTAGGGGCTAGCCCTTACAACCTTATATCATTTACTCTTACGTGATATGATTAACATTATCGTTAAAGCCTGTAATGAACGAAAAGCCATAGTCGTAGCTGGGCTATTGTTTATTTTCCACTCTTCCACAACGGAAACCAGCTAAGCCTAACCCAGTATGCTCCAAAATAGATCATCCGACTGGCAGTCACACGATGTACTACCATCTAACGCAGTATGCAGTACCTGCAGTTCCTTCTGTGTTTTCCCACCCTAATGTTCTGCACCTGTGTCTCATTTTCTCCACTCCAATTAGACGATTTGCTCTGCCCTCCCCTCCTTCTGTGCGCGTTCATTTTGATCCTTTGTGACAGTGTTGCAGCATTCTTAGTATGAGTTCCTGTGGTATCTGACCTGGCTCTGCCTATCATTCTTGGATACACAAATGATAAATCCCTGAGTATCGACCATTGGTATTATTAATAGACTGATCTGCTACCTCTGCTCTGTCTGCCTTTGGAGTACAAACCTTTTTCTGTACATGATACACATCTTCAACATACTGTAAACACGAGAGCACTAGGGATTTTCTGACCTCTTGGCAGGAACACTAAACAAATTTTCAATTATTCCTTTAAATAGATATTCATTTAAGAAAGACAAAAAAAACATGGTCTTATCTTGTGGCAAAAGAATTAAACTCACCACACATGCTGCCTGCACAGCCTCAGACACGCTTCCTGCGTTGGGCTCGCACCAGAACACGTGACACTGGAAATGCTGGTTCCCAGTGTCCATAATGAAGGCAAATGTGTGCACGTCCCGCCCCACGCCCATGAAGGACAAGAAACGGACACGACACTCCACCAGCACCTCCTCTTCCTCTTCCTGCAGAGACAGCCACGGATCAGACTCTGAACAACGCTCTATTAGATCACCGTCTCTAACCAGCGAGCGCATTCGCATCATTTATTGTCCCTTGCCTTCTCTTTGATGACAGCCAGAGTGGTGTCAGCGATACTCAGTGTGACAGGAGACCAGTCCTCCTTGCCTGTGGAGGACAGGAGGTTGTCTATGGCCCCATTAATGATGTCCATACCTGAGGACAGGAAACAGGGCAGTTGGAACAGTAAGACAGTGTGTAACAGCATTCATTAGGCAATGAGTGTAAGAGTACTTAGATTTACCTATGGGGCGAGAGACAGATATCATACCCAGATACAGCACATGAAACTTCTGCACCAGCTCAGTCTTTGGCATGGGAAACTCTTCAGACAGACAACGCACACACATTCATGTTAAAATACTTATTAACATATTGCCTGCAGGGGACTTCAACATGTAACACAAAGTTCCAGAACTCCACAAATGATAATTGGCTTAAACAGAACAAACAAACACTGTTGAATATTTCAATAGTAACATGATTCGGGCCTGATAAATATATTCGCAACCGTGCAGGCTTGTTGCATGAAAAACAGCTGTGCGTGTTTGTACAAAAGCCTGCAGGCACAACAGAATGCGGGAGGACAATTAAAGATGTTCGTATCATATGCATTTCAAACGTTTATATTGTTTACTCTCAGGATTTCGCAACTTAAACCTGAGATGGGTTCTGACCAGGTTAAATTCAAAACATTGACGTGATTTTTTACTGCACAGTTTAAACATTATTAATCCTTAAACATGCTTAAAGACCAATGAAGTCAAGATGATGGCATTAATTATTAACTCTGTCAACATGGATTTCAAAATAGAGGGGCATTTAAAATGATGAAAGCATGACGAAATGCCCTCTAGAGTTCTTTTGCAGTGGACAAAAATACAATAAAGCGCCCTTGAAGTTTGAGATCCAGAAAACTTTATGATAGTACTTTACATTACAGCACGGTAATACGATGGTAATAGTGGAGTTATAGTGTGATAATTAAGAGGTTATACATATGTCATAGCATGTAATAAACAAATATACGACCTCATCATCAGGTTATTAAAATATTAATGCCACCACATTTTCATTTTTAATCCAAATATTATACTGATATAACCACTATATTGTTAGTATTTTACCAAAGTATTACCATACAAAATACTTTTACCAAATAGTTTCATGTGTTCAAATTTGTTTCCTCATTGTCACCCTTAGATTTTGGGCCATTATTGCCCTGTTAAATTTCAGTTAAATATTATCCAGATATACACATTGTTATTATCTACGTATTAGGTAGTTATTACTCACAGTGGGGGAAATTATTATTTGATCCCGTGCTAAATTTGTAAGTTAGCCTCCTTACAAAGAAATTAGCGGGTCAAACTCAGATTTTTTTTATCCTCCAAACACGGCAGATTGAGTTAATGCCAAATAGCTCAAGTTTGGTTTCATCTGACCACAGCACTTCCTCCCAAGCCTCATTTAGACTCATTTAGATGTTCACTGGCAAACCTTAGGTGGGCCTGTAAAGGTGCCTTCTTGAGCAGGGGGACCTTGCTGGCACTGCAAGATTTCAGTCCATTACGGCGCAGTGTGTTACCAACTTTTTTCTTGGTGACTGAGGTCCCAGTCGCCTTCAGACCATTAACAAGCTCCTGCCATGTAGTTTTAGGCTGCTCCCTCACCTTTCTCATCATCATCTTTACTCCACGAGTGGAGATCTTGCATTGAGCTCCAGACAGAGGACGGTTGATGGTCATTTTGTGTGTCTTCCACTTTCGAATAATGGCGCCAATACTTGTCACCTTCTCACCAAGCCTTTTGCTGATGGTTTTGAAACACATTCCAGCCTTGTGCAGGTCTACAATTTTGTCCCTGACATCATTTGACAGCTCTTTGGTCTTGCCCATGGTATTATAGAGATTAGAATTGAAGAAACTGATTCCTAGAGCAGGTGATGACGAGTTAAGATCAGGAGTATTGTTGATTGGTTGATTGTGCCCAGTTGTGTGCCACACTGCCAATCTGGCACGAGCCAATCTGTGGGAGCCAGCTTTCTGGGTGAGTTGTTGGGGATCAAATACTTATTTCACTCAATAAAATGCATTTTATAACTTTTATATTGTGTATTTTTTAATGCGTTTTTGACTGATATTCTGTCTGTTGCCATAATCAGTAAACAACCATAAAAATTTGAGTCCAGTTATTTCTTTGTAAGTAGGCAAACTTACAAATTTAGCAGGGGATCAAATAATTATTTCCCACAGTGTACATGTTATTACCTGTGTATTACCTCTTTATTATCACACTATTATCTCCTTTTACCGTCTTATTACCACACTGTAATATAAAGTTCTACCAAATTAATTAATCTGACAGTGAGAGACCTCGGTTGAGGCTCCCCTGGCAGTAGACACAATGTGATAATATGCGCTCTAGGCTTCCTTTCCAGTGGATAAAATGCAGTAAAGTGCTCTTGAGGGTGCTCCTCCAGTGGACAAAGCGCCCCTGCCCTTCAAATATCTTGAGTCTGCCAGTGATGTAAACATCGTGCACATAGTCACTTTAAGTAACTTAGCAGCAGGCTGAAAAGAAATTACTGAAGCCCTTTAATTGAAAGTTTCTATAAATTTTCATCTACGGACACATCCAGGTTTCCTATAGTGGGTTTGGACATAGTTGGTGCTCTGTTGAACCTGTAAGCAATTCAAACAGTTTCACAGTGTCTTGGAGTTAGACCACCAGAATTCGGCCAAAACAAGATTGTCTATATTTGTAAAGTAAAACTTCCGCCTCCTCTTTTTTGGGTTGATGGGTTTCAGCTCATTTTGCGGCATCCACATCTTAATTAATGAGTTTCATTTAATACTTAGTAGTTGGTAATTCCTCAGTATGGACCGAATCGGGAAAATCAATCAAGTATAATGGCTTCTACCTGGATTCACCTCATCAGAGTACTCAGCATATTAACTATATATGGCCAAAGCTCAGGAGCCACATGATGGATGAACAGAGAACCTGATGACGACAGCGCCGTGCCGGAGGAGCTCATCCCAAATAATTGAGTGCTGATCTCCTAAAATGTGTGCCGATACAGGATCCGCTGGTTCTGCTGGGATGGAACCTTGTGTCTGCTTCAAGGGCACCACTGGATACCAACAATTTTTCCAGTTAAAAAACTTCAACAAATCGTAGCTTTAAAAGATGTGAGGGATTTTTCATCAATACGTCCTTTGATCCTGGTTTTGAGATTGGTGCTGTGGAGCACCAGGCCGCGCCTCAAAAAAAACAAAAAAAACAACACTAATTGGGTTTTAATGAGGTTGACTGCATCTGTAAGTGCAGTTCTTTCATATTCACACGCCGGAGCTCCTCTCCTTTACCTCCACATAGAGGACGGATTGTGCTGGTGCTTGTTCTCTTTCTTCCTGTAATTACTTGGGACTGAGAGGAACAAGTGGTGGGACTGAGTGAAATGGGAAATAGTGAATAGAATTAATGCTGGAAGGATAAAGCTCAGTGACTGTGCAGCAGAGAGTTCTTTTAGAGTCAGCAATGTCTGTGTGTAATTGAACCAAACACTGCTATCTTTTCTCTTAACAAATGTTCACGCTCGCTCCCGAGGCTTAAACCCCTTTTCTTTCCTCAAAT
This sequence comes from Mola mola, assembly GCA_001698575.1. Taxonomy (NCBI): domain Eukaryota; kingdom Metazoa; phylum Chordata; class Actinopteri; order Tetraodontiformes; family Molidae; genus Mola; species Mola mola. The sequence goes on along the minus strand of KV751330.1, from coordinate 746,603 downwards.
AAAGACACATACATGGTTTCAGATGAGAAGTGCTGTAAGACAAGCAGTAAATTTAGGTGCCAAATTTTCTTCAGATGGAGAGGAACAAGATTCGAACAGGAAGGTGTGTGTGTGTACCTTGTAGGGGTACATCTGAGCTGGTCTGGGTGGAGCTGCCGGCTGCAGCCTTGGCACTTTTTCTTTCAGCCATAATCTTGACGAGAGAAGATGAGAGGAAGAAATGGACGGAGGAGGAGGATAAAACACAGCAAGAATGGGGCAGAATGAGAAGGAGAGAGAAAGAGAGAGAGAGAGAGAGAGACGATAAGAGGGGTTGAGAGAGAAGGTGAGAGGAGGTAAGCCACCAGAATAGGGAGAAGGCAATTTAGTTGAAAGTGTCACATAGAGTATTTCCCAAAAGAGGCTTTGTAGTTTCCAGCAAATTCAAAGAGTCTTAACACTGTGTACTGTTGTTAGCAAAGGACTTGGTGTAGTATTTACAGCAGCAGGTGTAGGTGGGTTTGGGTCCTGATAAAGTGCAGCGATTGTGTTACTGATGGGCAACAATGAAACTTTTGCTGTAGTGTAGCCTGCATGGCCTCTGCACAGAGCTGCTGCACTCTTACTGCTAGACACTTGATTCATGGTGCCATTAATTAATGTCTATGGCTGCAACTCTCCACACAGGGGAACAGGCAAGAAATGCAGGCACATATACACTATCTCTCTCTGCGCCTCTCACGCACTCAAGGTAAGCCCAATCAGCACGCTGCGCAGCTGCAGCTCCTGGGTCAGGTGAAGACTGCTGTCCAAAGGGTCGACTGGTGTGTGTTGTGTTGTACAGAAGGCTGCGTTGGTGTGTGAGAGCTATACTGTATATACTGTATCTAGGCTATTGTTATCAGTGTCTTCATGTTTCATAAATAACCATTACAATGCAGAATACATTATAGTAAACCATTCATTCATTCATTCATTTCTTGATGTTTCAGGTATCAATGGTGTGGTTGGAATCTATCATACTCTGTTTGACTGGAAAAGTTTGGTATATTTAGATGGACAAGATTTATGAAGTCACTGCCATAAAAAATATACAACACTTATATGGTTTGATCCCTCCAATGGACTGAAACCTGGCATAGTTAAATAAATCGCCAAATTTGTATAATACTTCTACAGGCGCTGCTTGTGAAAACGACCTTGAGTGACCCTGCTGTGAGCAATTTTGTGTAGGAACTTTTTTTTCGAGATCTCTGTGTCAAAGGAAGAGTGCATTTACTCACAGATAGGCTAGCTCACTAAGATAAGGTAGCTAACCTTACAGCTCAGCCGAGCAGACAGATTAATGTTTACATCCCACACACCATGAGCATTTGATCCAGTGGTACGGTGTAGTTTCAGTAAAAAGGAGAAAAGTTCTGCATTGAACTGCTCACAACAAGGTCTGAAGATTATCGTTGGCCCGCAGTACACCAGCTTTCAAAATGCGTTTTCTGTGTTCAGATTGCAATTTGATCACGCTTAACTACATGGAAGCACAGGACTGTGATCCGATCTGCCAAGCAACTTCTGAAGGTGGTTGGGGACGTACTGTGACCACATTCAACTCAAGCCTCAATGCAAGTGTGTCTCCACTCGACCTAGAACAGCTTAACAGCAGCATAGCACCACTTTCTCCTATGCTTTGAAAAACAGGCAGGAGTTGAAACAACTACTTGCCCATTGTGGGAACGTGCACAGCATCAGTATGATCATTAACGTAAATAATGGCTTGAGAGCGATTGCTATGCAGTTCCCGGCTGGCTTGGCTGTTGTGTTGTTGTTGTTTTGTTTAAGCGGCGCTACAGGTAAGCCTCAGCTATCAAGGATCTGGTATTTCCCTGTTCTTGAGCCTTTAAAAACCTGTATCTCCTTCGTCAGCCATTACTTTTCTAGACAAAGACACCATGAAACTTGTCAGGTCGGTGACAAGTACGGGGGTCAGAGTATCAACCATGTTGTGACTCTAAAATGCAGTTTTGGATAATTACACCAGCAAAAAAACCCAAATAAATAAATACAAAGAAAGAAAAACGTCTGTCTTGTTACCCAAATTAAAGCTTGACATCTTGATGCAGAGTAGCAGTTAAACTCATTCCTGCCAATAATTGCACCCACCTTGGAGCAGATTTCGTGGAGACTTGTGGCGATGGCTGCGGCAGGGGTATCACATCGGAACACGTGGCACTTCAGCACCCTCGTGTTTTTGTCTCTCGCCACATAGGCAAAGTCCCTGGAACATGGACAGAGGACACTCAAGAATGATCAGAAATTACTAATGCAGGTGAGAAACAATCCTGAGACACTTCGACGCGCCTGTACAGCCGAGGTACCAAACATTTTACCCTGTTAAGGGGACATTAAGTATACTGTATTTGTCTGTTGAAACACAATACATGAGTCAGTAATAAAACCTTATCAGGCTGGTAATCTTCCAGTCGGAATCTATTTTCTATTCATACTTCAGTGACTTATGCACAGTTCCGTGTACATCCCCCAGCTGTCCTATAACCTTCCTATTTGTACTTGGAGGGGAACATAAAAGAGCCAGCGCAGGGAGATGGGAGATAATATCTGGGGTTATTCAGGGTCAAGAAAACATAAAAACCCAATTGCTTTTAGAATCACAAAATTCTCTTTGTTAATTTGTATATTTTTACCTTAATGGTGTTTTGTTCAATCTCATAACACCTCTCCGTTCAAAATATTGTAAGTGGGAGATTATCTACTTGATAAGAATACCCTGTTACAAGTAGTTCCCTTAGTTCCCTTATAATACTTCACAGAGAGCCAGTTTTGGACATTGGAGCGTTTGAAAA
>KV751330.1:719171-735677 GCA_001698575.1 Mola mola | reverse complement strand
AAACTTACTTAACCCAAAACGGCATGAAGTCATCCTTTGCAAAGAGGCACTATGTAGTTTCTTTGAGGTGAACAACATAAGCACAAACGGATAATAAACACATAGCAACTAAGACAGCAACGATAATCTTCATTAAAAATGATGAGAAGTATTAAATTGAGAAACATCCACCGAGGAGCTCCTTGTAAGAACCATTTCTGCTGATTGATACTCATAATCTGTGTTGTTATCCTGGAAAATTCTCTGAGTGTGCTCAGTCTGCTGAGTGTCTTAAAAATTGCACCCCTGCACTGAGTGGGGATAACTGCAAAAAACAGCAAATGTTGATTGTGACTTAAGTTCATATTGTGATAAAATCTTCAATAAAATTCAAAGATAGAACCAGGAAAGAAGAGATGCGAAGTGTACACTCTACAGAGCCGTTAATAGGAGTGTAAAAAGACGCAGTCAGATATTGGATTAAATTAAAATACTGCACAGTTCTGCTCACTTTCCGGGTATTTACAATTGTTTTCTAAACCATGCTTAGAGCTTGAGAGACTTCCATAATCTGATCAATACATAAAAGGAGGAAAAAGTCAGAGTAACTCATTAAAGCTTTTACTCCCAGTAATTTTCCTCAAATCAAACCATGTGGCTTATCTGTTTGACCTTACAGGGGTCAAGGATCAATGTAGATTAATTACAGAAGCAAATCAATAAATAAAAGGCTACTGCTCATTGGGCTCCCAAAAGCCTCTTCCACCACTAGTACACCGGGATATAACTTTAATGATCAAATCTTGATTGGATTTCAATGGGTTATAAACAACATGATAGCTCAGTTAGCGTATAACAACCAGAGCTTTTCACATGTTGTATAATAATTAAACAGCACTGAGATAGTCTCTATCTCAGTGCTGTTTAATTATCATGGTTCCATATTGAAGACTTTTTTATACGTACAGTACCATCACATCCGCAATGGACAGAAAGTGTTGAAAGTTACAAAAAATAAATGTTTTGATAAGAGGTTCAAGAGGAGGTGGTAATCACACTTTAAGCCTCCCTGATCCCCGTCCCCAACACTTTCAGCCTACCCATCACGGGATATGTAACCGAGACTTTTGTACTCTACTTTAATTTCCTGATATATTTAGTTATTTCCACATTTATTCCATAGTATTACTTTTTAAAAGGTATTTTATTCATTTGTTGTGCCTCTTGGTTGGTCCAACATGTCTTGTTGTTGTGTTTTTTGTGTTGTGTTGAAATGCTGATAAATGCTAAAATGTTAATAAAAATATCAAAAATAATGCTTTTAAGGGACAGATTAGCATGTAAGATGGCGCTATCTATCCAACTAGATAATGTCTCTTTTCGGAAATCATGACCTGATGATCATCAAAGCTTCTTTTGAGTAGTTTAATTTTCTATTTGTAGCTAATGCAGCTAACTAAGCTAGCTAACATTAGAGTTAAGACAAGGACAACACCGTTAATGTTTACACCCTGATGTCCTTTCGGTTTAAGCATCTTTTTTCTTATTATTACAAGTTTATTTCCAGTTTTATTTTGCAAACCTTTTGTATCACTTATGTGCTTAGCTTTTCGCCATCGTGCTGCTCAATGTTTTTGTATTTTGTTACCTATACTGTTTCCTTAAGCGTCCTGTTTCTGGATTTAGATTTTTTTGCCTTTGCCCTTTGACCTTGCCTATTTCGGACTTTTAATAAGGCTTCCACCCTTGCCTGCCTGTACATCCCTTTTGCCTGTGTGTCTGGACAAATGCCACTGCCTTTTTATATTCTGGTACTATGTGTCTTTTCACGCCCATTCATGAACATGACACAAAGAAAGACACACAATAGTTCCTACATGAAACTGCTTACAACAAAGTCTGGGGATAACGTTGAGAGAAGGCAGACCCCTCTACAGTAGATATCTCCAAAAGCCAAACCAGCACAATCTAAATGGTGCAGCAAGAGAAAAAATACATATTTTGGATTTTGGAGTGTCCCTTTCCCTTTAAAATTCAAAATACAGTTAATTTTTATGGTTCTTATACTAAGCTAACATAATTGGCTCCATAGATACAAAACAAGACCAGGACCGTCTTGTCTAACTGAAACCAAAGTTACCAACAAGATTAAGATTTCCTTAAATAGTGAGGGGCCACATTGACAGAAACGTGTCCAAGGACTTAATTTGGATCTCACTAAAAGTACCGTCCACAGAAGCATGGGGGCACTCAAAGCCCGTGTGACAAGTGAGCACAGTAAACCTCTCAGCGGCCCGGTGAATTAGTCACGGCCCACAGCCATTAGGCCTAATGTAGAATGTCTGTACGTAATTACCTCTCTACACCATGAACTTGTTTACAGCACTGAGATGAGCAACAAAATGAACAACGAGGGCCAGAGGGTGCAGTGAAGGAGGGCCTGTGTGCATCACTGGTGCCACACAACACACACACTCCCTGCTTCTCCATGCACTCAAAGACACTTACAATCATCATATCGCCCTCGGCAGCGGGTAAGCAGGACAAAATGAAGTCTGAAGTCTGAATAAAAATAAAACTGTTGTTTACGATGCATTAGTGTGACACGGCGCTGCCTGTGTGAATCGAGAAGACCGACGCCTCCGTGTAATCCACCTTCAGAACCTCTGCATATCGTCTAACACCAGCAAGGATTTACAAAGTAGATGGTGACTTACTATGAAACAGGCACAATCCAAGCATACATTCATGCAGCTCTGTGACCCAATTCCGAGCGTTTGGCGCGGCAGAGAGGCAAATTGGAGAGGGAGGGGCCTCCAGCTGAGGAGGAACACACAGTACCCATGTGCCAACAGTACTGCATTATACATTTAAGAGCAGAGATAGGTGGGCGGGTGGGTGAGGTGGAGAGACAGAGAACGAGTGTGTGAAGAATGAGAGAGAGGGAGGGAATCTGTGAGCAACAGAGGAAGAAAAGATGATGTCCTGCTATTCTCGACACTCTTGATCATTTATACATCACACTGCTCTTGTGTGCATGTGTGCCGATATTCTCGACTGAGACAAAGCTTCAGTGACATGTCATTTGAGCAAGATGCCCCCATTCATGTACGTATCTTACTAAAAGAGAGCGATAAAGAGAGTGTGTGGGAGAGCGGCGGGATGTGGTCTCGAGTTAGTGTTGAGGTTCGCCGAGCTCCACAGTTCGGATCACGCTGTGTGCGCGCAAGCTAATTAGCTGAAAGTGTCATAAATCATCACGTTTCATGCACACAGTAAAACAGTAATTAACACCTTTCACACTCTGCCTAAAGAGAATATGCCTCTATTTTAAAGGGTCGATGTTACCTTTTACGTGGGAAAACATCTCATCATGGGGTCCAGGTAGAAGCTATTTTGGAGCTTTCAAACACATCACATGATCTTCATGGCTGGGGAGTTTTCCCAGGAAACATGCTGGTTCAAGTAAGCTCAAACTGGCTCCGATCAATACTTAAACAAATGACTAGAATTGATCGGATTCGCTCACTAATCACTTGCTAAAATCCTTCCAAACCAATTTCCAGAAACAGACATGAGGTCACCGGGTTGCCCTTACTGATTTAGAGGAGCTGGTGTGGTGCCGATTGCTGGCAACCAATCAAGTGTTTGAAATTCTTGAATGGGAACTCAAATTAGTTTATCCTTGTTACTGCATGTAATCAAACACTGGCGGGCCTAAGTGTCACAGGTTTTAAATGCAGTACGTCAAAATTAAACAGTTGAATAAAGCGTGATATTGACAGTGAAATAGTGAGATTAATTTATTTTTCAGGCACATCAACAGCTGATCCACCGAAAACGAGCAACCGCATAATCCAAAGCAGCCTCGAAGACCGTCTGCAGTCTGACTAGACGTATGGAGAACAGACAGTTCAGCCCTGTATGATCCGTGAACATCGCCTCACATTGCCGTCCACCTGGAGGAGATTTATTGGGTAGTGGGGCAAGGAGGGGCATCTACTTGAGGAGCGGGAGGAGTAATCTGTCAGGATGACAGGAATTACAGCAGGTGTGCCTAACACTGCTAATGTAAGTGAGAGAAAGACATCACATTTTCTATCTTTGAGGCCATTGCTGTGAGAATGATGGGGACCTGCCGTCCCTGACCCTTTGTGGGTTTCTGGGATGCTGGGTGAACACATCCTGGACATGAGGTGTGTGCGTGCGGAGAAGTGGGAGTGAAGGATTGTGGGAAGATTGAAGGAGCTGACGTGGAGGAGCAATGAGTTGCAGGCAAAGAGGGAGGCTGTTATGGGGCTCGAATTGGAGCAGGAGTGGGGAGGAGCGGTCATCAATCTCTCTGGCTGGTATCGAGTGGGTCTAGGTGTTTGTGGCTGCGTCCCAGGGGGTTGTCAGAGGGAGCCTTGCATGTTAATTAAGTTTCGTGGGGCGGTGACATCAGAAAATGAGCTGTGTACTGGGAAGTGTAGGACGAGGCCAAACCTGCACATACGAACTGCCTTCAAATGACATAAATGGAGGCTCGAGCATGTTCGTCGTTAAAATATTAATGACAGCGGAGGCTTGCGTGTCTTTTCCCCCTTCTTTATTCTCTTGCATTACTTTGTCGTCTCTTTTCTACCTGCCACGGATGTCACAAGGTCAAGACAGGGAGGAAGCAAGTGAGACCCAGAGGGAATAAGCAAGTCACCAGGAGAAGGAGCAAGAATTGCTGCCCATTACTGAGGACGACTAAAATCCAGAGTCAGTGTGTGCAGCCCCAAACATCAGGATGCACCTCACGGTTGCACGCTCCTTCAACTTTAAAACTGTGTTGACTCACTCACAATAACTGTCACACAGCAAGGACATGAAAACATGCAGCAGCTACCCTCCCTGATGTTGTAAATCATTTCATTCTGGCTTTTTGTTCTTCGCTTAGTGTTCCCTTGCTCAACCCTCATCCTCCCTCCTCGTCCTCCAGCTTCTCATGGTGGATACTCAAGGAGAAAGAGAACAGGAAGTGCACATCAGTATGTTCACACATAGCTTCAAAAAGGTAAAATTCAAGAGTCAAAAATAGTAAAGTTTGGGTCTTCTGAATACGCACACGCATATGCGCACACCAGCCAAGCATGATATCAAGCTGCTCCGCACAGCCGTGACACACACTTTGAAGAATCCCCCACAGCTCATTCTGACTCTTTAATCCTATCCCCTCTGTCCTTACTTCATCTCTCTTTTACTTTCTTTCCCTCTTTTTCACTCTTGTCTGGCTGCCTGAGCATCTCGCTCATGTCACCTGACAGGGAGAGACACAGTGTGCACAGCTCGGAGTCAAACACACAGCAGGGCGCTGAGAAGTAAATGAGTGAAAAAATGGAGGGGCAGCAGATGAATGAAATGTCTGGGAGCCACGTCCTCAAACGGAGCAGTAATGGGGGGCAGTAATAGGTGACTGTAAGTGGAGGGATGGATTGGGAGAGGTGGAGGAGTAAGTGAATAACAAATGGAGGTACTCACACTGGTGGACATGCTCGCCTTGTCACGGACAACTACTCCTCTGCCTCGTTAGCTTCTCTGCCGCGGTGACATTGCTACAGCCCCTTTGCTGCGGTACATTGGGGTGAACCTTTTCCAGTCCGCCTCCTTCTTCTTCTTTTTTTTTTTTAATCCTCTGGGTCTCCTTTTTCCCCTTCTTCTCTCCCGCTTTCCTTCCCCTCCTCCCTACACCCCCCCTCCTCCTCCTCTCTCTGCAATACCTTGTCTCTATCCTCCTCTACGGTCTTCTTCCTTTGCTTCACCCGGCCCGAAGAGTCTCCTGCAAAGTGTCCTGCTCAGTGCAAGAAGCAGCAGTGAAGCGCAGGCTGCCTCCTCCTGCCTCACTGGCTCTCCATCGCTCTGTTTATCATGCACTCTCTCTCAAAGGCAGTGTCACCGATTCGATTTTTTTTGAGTGTTCCCTTCTTCCTCAGTTGCTGCTCCCCTTGTCTCCCCCTCTCTTCTCTTGTGGAAACACCCAGTTAAAGTGCAGCGGTGGGACAGACAAAGAGAGGCAGAGAGAGGCAAAGCTGTGCAGCCAATGGCACGAGAGGGAGGCAGAAAGAGCGCTGGAGACAAAGAGTAGAAATAGCGCGTTGCAGCCAGAAAGAGAAGTGGGGGGAAAGACAGACACACCCACTCATTCACCATCACACACACACACACACACACACACTAACAACCTATGACTTCATTAATACAAACCCATGTGCACACACACAGACATGCAAACATGAGCGGGCACCGGCACGCACATAGTCGGACTTGCTGAGTGCTCCATTTATAGCTTCATGACTTCATCCAGGAGCTGAGCACCACCCCAGCCCATCCCATCCACCCCTTGTTAGAGACGGGCAGACTCATTCATATTGAATCGAGCTGCACCATCCTGGGAATATTCTGCGGATAGATGGATAGAGGAAGAGACAGGTGACGGTGAGCTGATGCAGAGAAAGTACAGGGGGTTTTACTTTGAAGCACCCACCATGCATACATTCTGCACTTCCTCTACTTGGGCTTACTTGTCCAAATGATGTGCTCAGTTTTAGCCACCAGCACTTCTTTAAATAATTATTCAGGAGAGTCTGCCACAGCTTCTGCACTTTTAAACCAGTCAGACGGTGCACAGTGTGAGGAGTGCATGGATACTCGCCCACCAGATGGGTTTATACACACATACAGCTGAGGGTTAGGCATTACAAAGTTGTGTATCTGATTTCAATGCAGAGAATGTCAGTAAAATTCTGCATAAGCTCACAATAAACAGTTCCAAGTATTCTACTCCTGTCAATAACCATTTCTTTACTAACACTGAACATTAATACAAGAAGACCCTAAACGAAATGTCACCATAAAGTTAGATTAATTATTAATCTTTTATGCTGCACGGTGAATGTATGTAATACTCAAAAACAGACCAAATATACACCCAAACAGGGGAGTCCACATACTGTATCTTTGGTAGGCTACCCTATGAGCCTCTCTGGGTGCACAGATTTTGATTGTGGTGCCCTCTAGTGGCGGAATGGAACTCTTGCGACCTCATCTCAGATGTAAACACAACTGCGCGCACACACACACACACACACTCAGAGGGCCAAATATAGTCAGTCCCAGCAAAGGTGGAGTTATGTTGTAATTTTATGAGAGAGAGAGAGAGAGAGAGAAGAGCGAGAGTTAGCCTGGGCCTTCCCCTCTTATTTCCATGGTTACATGGTTTATCCATTACCGCTGAGAGAGTCAACCACTGAAAAGTTTCTCGATCCTCTGAGACAATAAAGGGTGGAGGGACTGTCTTACTTTCTTTCTCTTCTTTTAGTCTAACACACACACACACGCGAAACAGCTAGTGTAACGGTAGTGTTGCTGTTGAGTGAAGGATAAAAGGGAGAAATGCAGGAGGGAGTGGAGAAGAGTGGGACAGTGCATTCCACAGCATCCCTAACTATGGCAGCACTTAAAAGACAGACTGAGAGAAAGAGAGAGGAGATAGGGAGACGGACAGAGACAGGAGGAGAGTAATGCAAAAAAAACCCCTCTGCAAGCGTGGGAAAGAGAAGTAAGTTGAGGCCTTTTACACCAATGCTATTTTAAACTCCATTTTCAACCAGCGCCTTAACAGGTGATTACACATGTCAGGGCCAGACAGCTTCTTGCTCTGCAGACCTCAACCACTCATATCACTTGCACAACTCACTCTGAGATGTGTCTACGCTGGGGGTCTCCTATCGTCTCTGCATGGTTTAACAAAACACATTTTCCCAAGACTTCCACACTGGTGTCTGCTTGGTGTGTATTTGTGTTTAAGCTTATGTGGGTGTATGCAAACATGCAAATAAGCCTGTCATACACCCATGAAATCTTCAAACAATACAGTACATCAGCACTTATGTTTCCAGATGTGTACAGTCTGTGTTTGCACTGGGTGCACCATGGGAAGCACCTGGGGGGCTATTTTAAATAACGAAGGCCCCCTTAGGTCGTCAGTCTGGAATGGAAATACGGACCAATGAGCATAACGATGGCGATTTGTTTAAAATGCACTGAAAATAATGAGTCTGATGCTGTTCTCTGATCATTAACTAAAACTGTTGTATCAGCTTCTTCCAGCCAGCGTGTCCAGTGCACAGCATGATATTGTTTATATACTTGTTGGCCCAGTAAAGATGTAAGATTCATGGGATTATCATAAATGGTGTGATCAAAGAGCCAAGCCTACGTTCAAAGCACCACCACCACCACAAAAAGTTTTCATAACGATGCTTGTGATGTTCATCTACCTGTCGTGGTCACGGCCGACGCCCCACACGCGGATGCTGCTTATTGGCTGAGAGTGGAGCAGGCTGCGATCCTCTGGGTCGACCAGAGTCAACATGCGATCCTGAAGCACTAACAGCATCCCTTTACCCTGCAAGACCATGAAAAGCTTGTGCTCAGAACCTGTTTGGGACCTGACATTTTGCCCTTTGCCCTGTAAATGTATCATTAAACGTAAGTAGCCGTCACACTGACCTCCCCCCACACGCCAGCTGAGTCCCGTATGTCCCTCCTGCAGTAGGACAGCTGTCTGATGCAGTGGTGGACGGCCACACTGCTCCTCCCCTCACACAGGTCCTGCTCTGCCATCTCCATCCAGCCCAGAGATCGCACTGGAAATGACTGGAGGGAAGACACTTTTAATAAGTAAGGATTCCTCCAAAGTGTTCCTCTGACTCCTTATCATCACCAAACCTTTATTCTTAAAGGATAATTCCATTTTTTTTTAGCTCAGCTCGTTTTGGTAGTTTTGTTGTAAAGACACTGTGCTCACCAAAATATTATTTCATAAGAGAGTGACAGTGGCACTCAGCCAGAGACAAAATTTGATTTGACAGGTCAGAAAGAAGCCACATATTTCACAACTATGTTTCAATAACATAGTAGGAACATTAATTAGAAGTTCAGGTTGCATCCTGGTGGCAGTTGCCGCACAGGTCATAACCTGCTTCCCTCCAACGCTATTGGCCAAACTAAAACCTCTGATTCAAGGTAGTTCTTATCACTTTAATATATGTTCTAGGGTTCATTTTTTTCTGAGTTTGGTCAGTTTGGTTAATTAAATATCTAATGCTATCCAAATGGGTGAAGGGTTGTGCCGAGCTCATGACTGTCTTTCAAAGTTAAGCAAAGTTAAAAATTTTGAGGCAGCTTTTTAACTTAACTTTTTTTAACCTTTGAAGGTTAAAGAAGTGACTTTTTTTTTACAGCTTGGTAACTTATTGCTACACTTTCTTGTGACATTGTGACCTTAAACGCATGTTAAAACATTAACACAGAGACAAAGTTCCTCTTTCCAGAGGTGCAGCACAGTTTCAGCAGCAGCTACTGTACCATCACAAGCCAGCCATCATGAGGAATAAGTGAGACAGGTTTTATTGGGGGAGACAACACATGAAATATGCAAGGCTGTGTGTGTGTGTGTGTGTGTGTGTGTGTGTTTTTTTTTTTATATCTGCATGTGTGTAAACGAGGCCAGCAGCAGTTTCCGTCCTTTTCCCTCTCTTTCAACCACAACAGGGAGCTTTTCTCTTCTAAAGAAAACCTGAGGATAAATTCTTCCAGCCCTGTAACGGTGCTCCTGCAGCTAACACACACACACGCCACACCCCTCTGTCTCCCCTGACCATAGTATTCTCTGTTAGTTTCTTGCTTCTGACTTCCCAAATGTTTTCCTGGGTGGAATTTCTCAGACAGTTTACAGTATGTTTGTTCTTTTTGGAGAAAGAAAAAAAATTTGGCTGAAAAAAGAAAATGCAGAGGATACTTTTGCCTAAACTATGACTCATTTGTCATCACTTCATGCCTTCTCATCACCTAAAAAGAAATGTCAGTTATATCAATACATCCTTTGCAGGAATATTGAAATTCATGCCAACCATTTCAATCGGACTCCCCATTTGTCACTGTTTGTCATGAATCCAAGCAGCTGATGTGGCTGTATGATGCCAGATGATTGCTCACTCTGTCTGCCTTTCCCAAACATAACCGGAGTGCTAGATTTGCCTTTCACTCTTTGGATCATTCATCCCACAAGCTTGCTGGCTGAGCCTTTCCACACAAAATGCTGAACACCGAGAAAAAACCCAAATTGGCTGTGAAAACACATGCAGTTTCCAAAGTAGCCACTAGGTGACACTGCAGGAAACACAGAGAGAGAGAGAGGGCAAGATACTAGTGAGCAGGTTCTTTAAGTCATTTCAAACAGAGCCTGGTGACTCCCCTCCAATAACAAATACATGACATGCTGAAAGGCTGAGATTTTGTTCAACAAATAAGGTCAAACTGGCTTAATAACAGAGTAATATATTCTCAGTATTACTGAATAGCATCTGAATAGTGGACTCTAAAATAGTGCTGAAGGCCAGATTTTTGTTTTCTGACCACATCAACAGAGCCTATTTCTGCCCTTACTTACTTACTTAGTATAATGATGTCCCCACTGGTCACTACACACATGTGTATATAAAGACAAGAAATCTGTGTAAATTTCAGCAGAAACAGAAGCTGCTCTTGGCCACGCTGTAATTTCACACACAAAAATTGAGGATTTTTGTTGTTTAGTCTGTTGTTATGATCCTACCATTGCCTCTGGATCAGAGAAGGTGTTATCGAGGTCCACTGTCTCTAGCTGGGCTTGGGGGCTGCATACACATCACACATACAGTAAAATCACAGTGCACAAAGGAGTAGATGAAAAACAAGTAGCGCTGCCAAGTCTTTGTGACACAAATCTAGTAGAAAAACACAAAAGACTAGACATATTTCTCCACTGTGGATTAGAGTTTACTTGAGTTTAAGTGAGGCGTAGCGGAGGGTTGCTCCTTCAAACGCCTTCAGACTGGGATCTGGGTAGACTGGATAGTCTTTCAGGTGCTGGAAGAAAACAGGCAGACAGAGGCAAAGACAGTAGTGGTAAAAAGCGTTGAATGTCCAAAATGTAGAACGAAGATGAAACCTTTGCAGATTGTGTGACACAACACTAAACAAATATCAGAAAAAATGAAATCCAAACAAAGAAAAAAAATGCACAAAGTGAAATAACCCACATTAGCTACGCAGGTGGCGATGCCGATATTTGGTCTGGCGGAGGTGACATCGTTGGAGAGGGTGGAGGTAGACGACGGGGATGGGGAAGAGGGTGAGGGTGAGGGGACCGGCTCCACTGAACTGTCAGATAACAGACTGCTGGGACGCTGTGGGAGAGAGAGTGGCGGATAGAAACAGAGGCAGGAAGTACATCATCAATCACCAACAGCTCTCTTATATCTCGGACTGAGATTGTATATTTGCTTCACAGCTTCAATCGATAAAATGGCGGTTTCTCCCTACCCATGGCTACACCCATTGCAAGTCTTAAACCTGCACGTACCTGTCATTACCTAACTTATAAAAATAGTACATTTAAAAACTTTGAATGTTTGAAACTAACTTTCGAAATTTGAAGACAAACGTTGTTATCCATCTCGTTGAGACTATCTCTCCAGCCGGATAAATATTCAAAAAGCATGAGGAATGTCCCCACCTAACAGATGACGAGGATAATTATTGAAGACACACCCGCTGTGCTGGCGCACACATGTATACAAGGCACAGGTGTGCGCAACCACTCTGTATTTCACTCTCCACTGAGCAGTTCAGACATGTGTTTTAGAAAAGAGAAATATAAAAAAGCACTCTACTTAGAGAGGCATTTATCCACTGCCCACTGAGCAGAGGAGAGCTGGCATTTGGCTCCTCTCAGGGTTTCTGTCGTCACTTATTTGCAGAAAGTAACGCTCTGGTAAGCACACCAGTGGCGTATTGCGGGGTGAGCCTGCTCACACACCCAGGTGAAGCTTTGCTGTAGAATCCAGCAAGTGGAAGGTAACAGTGGAGCATGCTGAATTTGCCAGGGGGGATGAAGTGTACCATACGGAGGTATTGTGGGGCTGTTGCCTGCTTCCACGTTTTGGTGTAACTCCGAGGCAGAAACCGGCATTGTTTGCTGGAAGCTATGGAGTGTGCTTCACCTCAACTTAAAAAAAAAAGGATGGAGGGAAGGGGTCATTCATTTGACAGCTGTAGTGTGCGAATGCCTGCAGAAGATGGACATGATCAGTATGTGTCTGCAGCCATGACAGCCTATGATGATAATGCTTTCTGCAAGAATTGTTTTATCATGTCAGCCCATACAGGGGAGGCCAGGTTACTTTTGTTTAAAAACAAAAGCAGGCGAGGCTTACAGAGCACTACAGAAGAGGATATAGAAGAGGAGGAGGAGGACTAGGACAAAGAGGATATTTATGTTGATGTTGAAACATTGTTCTCAGACGAAGATGACGATTGCCTCTCCTCTGGCAAGATCCCCCAGTCGAAATTGTAAAATGATGGAGGCCTTACTAGCAAAGATGCACAGAGCCATGGCTATCCAGGTGCAGCTAGCCAACACTGGGGCTATACTCTCACTGAATCAAGGGCAATTGACCCAGGAGCTCACCTTCACCAGGTGTACGGATGCAGTGCTTGGGCCGTTACGGCAAGAAGGACTTAGGATTCTGAATTACCTGGACGACTGGCTAGTGCAAAAACAGAAGAACAGGTTCGTCACCATGTGACCCAACTTCAGGAGCACATTCCAGGCCTTGGCCTGGGTCTCAACCACAAGAAGAGCAGGTTAATTCCACGCCGGATGACACAATTCTTGAGCATGATTATAGACTCCACAGCTGCCACGGTGTAGCTGTCCATTGAAAAGCAAGAAACTTTAAAGGACTGTCTGGCAAATTTTTGCTTAGGGGTAACTGTTACGGGGCCTGTGCCAACAATTATTGAGGCTGATGGCAGCTGTGGTCCAAACAGTTCATTTGGCACTTCTTTACATGTGCCCAGTGCAGAGGTGCTTCCTCAGCCTGGGTTTGCACTCACAGACAAGACTGCAGACCAGAGTGCGGGTCTCCCACAGGATGCCTTCCGCTGGCGAAGATGTTCAAGCAATCTCACCAGGTTGAGTAGGCTTGGTCCGGTGACCCATCACCAACTGGTGTCATCCCACAAGGAGAGTGGGGGAGCTGCATTCTTTATCAGCCCATGAAGAGCTTTAAAGTTTTCTCTCGGATTTACAGCTCAATCATTTGGTTGAACTTTATCCCTTCTTTGTTTCAGGCAGATGGAGAACAGAGATGGTCCTCTCTGTCCTCAGAGTCAGAGCTCTTGAGCTGTAGATGCTATGTAGATAGCATCAAGCGTAAAGCAAGCGTACAGCAAGCGTATAGGGAGGAAGGAGTAGCAGTGGACCAGTGCTACCTGTGGTACGGGCACATTCCACTCATGGAGTTGCAACCTCCTAGGCATTGTGGGATGGGGCATCTCTAGCAAAGATTTGCTCAGTGGCTACTTGGTAATCTCGATCAACATTCACCCAATTTTATAGGCTGAATGTGGCTACATCCACTCGTTTTGGGGAGACGGTATAGCGGGCTACTCAGTCATAAGTCTTGTCTATAGTTCCTCAGTAGGTGGCCCTGCAGTTTTGGTTTAGGTGCCATATACACTTTTCAGTTAGCCTTACGTCTGTATTCACTGGCCTTGGCCTTTTGCAGGGTCAGGACAGCTTTAGGTAAAATCTTGTGCCTGGAAGCCTAGCAGCAGTACATCTGGTTGGCGTCTGGATGTCCTGCTGTCTCAGGGATTTTTTAAATATTGTACATTTGGCTTGGAGACACACAAACTAATAGGTGAACATCTTGTCCAATTGTTGCCAAAATAAGGAATAAATTCATATTTGTGCAAATTCTCTTTTTTTACTTGCTGCTGCCATCAATTTCTTTATTTTTCAGTTTCAGAGTCCCATGGTGAGAAGGTTATACAAACGATGGGTGGAGGTATAGAGAGATGAATGCATAAAATCATAGTTCCAGCATTCAGTGTACTCATTTAACAGGGAAAACATGTGTTTCCATACAGAATGGTGTGTGTGGAGGAGCAGCTAAACATTCTCCTCTTTGAAAACACTGAACCTTGAATAAGATTTCTTTCTAATGAAAAATATAAAGGGACATAAAAGCATTCAGTTAAAAAAATGACATACTAAATAATTCCCACACTAGCTGAACAGACATGTTCAAGTGAAGTTAAATATAAACACATTTGATCTCGAGTTTTCTTATGTCTGTGGGTCCTCTCACCTCGTTGGGCGGCTTGAGAGACTCCTTTGTTTCCTGGCAGAGGTTGCGCTCAGTGCTGGGAGAGGCGCGCTGGTTGCCAGCGGCAACAGGCCGGTGGTACTGTGTGGTGCCGGTGGGGATGTGCCAGAAATAGACCTCTGATGAGTCTGAGATCTCCCGCCAGCCTGGGGGCAGGTCACCATCACCCCATACATCGGCTAATTGGTGACAGTGATACATAAACACATACTGCATGAGTCGAACACACAAACATATAATATATACACTAAAGCAGGGCAATATATCCATATATATATATATATATCGTTCGTTTTCTGCTGCTTATCTGGGTCCTGGTCGCGGGGGCAACAGCCTGAGCATCATAATATATTTTGGATATTGTTATATCATGATATGATAAGTGTTGTATTGTCCCTGTTTTGAAGGCTGCATTACAGTAATACTATGTAATTTTCTGAACGTATCTACATAATCTAGCTGTTCTAATATTTGCCATTACCCACTTTAGTCATTAAATTCACACCACTGATTATTATGTATCAAAAATCTCATTGTGTTAATATGAGTTAATATATAAGTAAGCCCTTGAATATTGTTGCAGACTCAATATCATGGTATATGGTCAAATATATTGTGATACTTGATTTTGTTGTCAAGTCCTAGCATTTATGAAGAGATTTTCAGAGGTATTGTGATACGACATGTTTATAATGATATATGGTAATATATTGCAATATGGCCTGAAACAATTTTGATATTATTTTAAGGCAAGACCACCCAGCTCTAACGTATGCATGGTTACACACTCAAGCCAAATATAAGCATCTCATACACATGCACATTGATGGAGGCGGTCATTTCAGAATGTCAGCCTGTCGTTTCATTTCGTTTCGTTTTCTGCTGCTTATCCAGGTCCGGGTTGCGGGGGCAACAGTTTGAGAGGGGAGATCCAGACGTTCCTCTCCCTGGCCACTTCCACCAACTCCTCCAGGGGGGCACCAAGACCTTCCCAAGCCAGCCGAGAGATATAATCTCACCAGCGTGTTCTTGGGCTGCCCTGGGGTCTCCTCCCGGGGATGAGCATGCCCAAAACACCTCCCTCAGGAGACGTCCAGGAGGCATCTTGACCAGATGCCCGAACCACCTCAACTGGCTCCTCTCAACGTGGAGGAGCGGCGGCTGTACTCCGAGCTCCTCCTGGATGTCCGTGCTCCTCACCCTATCTCTAAGGATGAGCCGAGCTACCATGATAATGAAACTAATTTCGGCCGCTTGTATTCGCGATCCCATTCTTTCGGTCACTACCCAGAGCTCATGACCATAGGTGAGAGTTGGGACGTAGATTGCCTGGTAAATTGAAAGCTTTGCCTTCTGGCTCAGCTCTCTCTTCACCACAACAGACCGCTTTAGCGTCCGCATATAATAATATATGTGGGACTGCTTGCCTGCAGCAGGATGCACACTTACACACAATCTATCCTTAGTCTCTTTTCCCATCTGCTTCTGATATTTCTCTCCATGCCCTCAGACTCTCTAACCAGTGCCTTACTTATTAAAAACTGCTCTACTTTTTCTCTTTCCTTTTCTTTCTCCTGTGATCTTCAGTGTCCAGTCCTTCTATCCATCTTTATCACTCTGCACCATACAGTGGCTGACAGGGGCCTTAAAGCTTGCAGCAGTGTTGCTGGAATGTCTTGTTTTCTTAAGAAGATTTTTTTAGTAAATTTCTAGATCGGTAGGAAGTAGAAGGAGGGAGAGAGAGATGAGAGAGATTGAAAGGGAGTTGGTGTAGAGGCATAATTAAAGGCCAAGACAGATTATCTTATTTTTGCATATCAATAGCAATATCAAAAGCAAAGACAAAAACAGGCTTATCAGACCTGTCTCTTGTGGAGTCTGAGGAGAGGGCGTCTCCTGCGACAGGGTGGTCCAGCTGGAGTCCTCATCCTCTGACGGAGTGTCAGGAGTCAGATCCATTCTTAAGCCCACTTTAGGAAGTCTAGTTTCTGATTCTGGCAGGAGAGGTGGTGCCCTGCTCCTTTTTGGGGAGTTCTTCTCTGCAGCCTGAGCCTGTTTAGGGGAAGATGGATACTGTTGCAAGAACTGGTTCTCATTGTTTGGATGAAGTTCCACCTTGATAACCCGGGGCTGGAAGCTCCGAGGGGGCTTTGCAGGACTGCAGGGACTAGCCTGAACTTGGGTGCAGAGCTCCTCCCTGACCTGGGCTGGAGCCTGGTTCTGGTTGTCTGGGACCCACTCTGGGCTATTAGAAGAGGAGGAAGTGGAAGAAAGCGGGGCTTCC
>KV751330.1:699173-719140 GCA_001698575.1 Mola mola | reverse complement strand
GTCATCTTCCTCTTCCTCTACCACTGCTGGCTCCACCTCCTCCTCTTCCTGGGAGGCCTGCTTGCTGCTCGGTTTCTTCTCCTTCTCAATCTCCCTCTCCTTGTCAGGGCTGGCCTGCTCCTTCTCTGGGGGAAACTGTTGATTTTTCTCCTTCCTGTCCTCTTTGCTTCCCCAACTGAGCTCCAAATCCCAGCCCTTCTCATGGCACTCCAAGAAGCTCTTGGTCCTTCGACGGAATGGAGGCAGCTGCGAGTTGTCTTTCTCAAACTCTGGCCAGTCAGAACCAGCGTTATTAGGGAGGTCATTGTGATTTTTGCTCTCTGTAGTGGCCCTGCTCAGCTCCAGCTGTTGACTCTCAGCTCTTCTCTGCATGTTGGCCCCATTCTTTGCTAATTTAGGGTTGGTTATATTAAATAGGGAAGATGACGTTGAGGAATAGAGGGCCGAACTGGAGGAGGACTTGGTGGGGAGCCCCCTTCCTCTGGTCACAGGTTGGTTTTTAGAGGATAAAGACAAGTTGTCACTTATCCCCATGGCACTCCGCACACTAGTCATTGTGTACCTCTGATGGCTCTTTGGCAAGGTGGCTGAACTTCCAGTTTCCATGGACTCCTTGACGACATCTCGTCCAAGTAGCTGGTTGTATGATGAGCGAAGGCTGAGGGAGGTGGGAGGGTTGGCTGAGGGGACACTGCGATTGGACATACCCACATTAGAGGGGGAGGATCCAGAGCGGGACAGAGGAGGAGTTTGTACTGACATCATGGCTGTGTGGAAAGACACCCGTGTGACAGAGCTGATGAAAGAAGAGAAAAACTGTCAGAAGTTATATAATATAACTAGTTGACATAAGAGGTTTAAAAATCTTGCTAATATATAACCAACATATGTTATTTTTTTTTTTTACTTAACTGTTTAAAAATGCAATTTTTTTTTACATTTTTGGTTTTGTTCCCAGGTAATCAATATCGTGGCTCAGGCTTGCTACCAAAACAAAGCATTTGATGACCTGGGAATGAGACCTGTGTGACCTCCTTTAAATTGTATGTAGGGAATTAATTGGAGTCCCACAATATATATATTTGGCAAATCTTTAATTTATATTTCTCAGAATATACTGACTGCTGATGAAGGTTATGCAGCTAAGCACTATGCAAAACCACAAATCAAACTTAATATGTTTTTAAAATTTTCTGCATTTCTCTACTTAAATTCATCTCAAAGTATTAGGGCCAATTCTTTTCATTTTATATATGCTTCCTCTAGGTAAAATTATCAGAAAACATGACATTAATTTTCAGTGCTATGCAGATGACACCTAGTTATTTTTATCCTTCAAACTTAACGAAACCAACAGTCTAGCCAAATTTCAAGAATGTTTTAAAGATATTAAAATGTGGATGACCTGCAACTTTTTGCTGCTCAATTCAGATAAAACTGGAATTATTGTCCCCGGTCCTACACACCTTAAACAGAAATTATTGAATGACATAGTAACTCTGGACGACATCTCCTTAACCTCTAATAGCACTGTAAGAAATCTGGGAGTTGTGTTTGATCAGGATCTGTTCCTTTGAATCCCACATATAACAAATCTCTAGATCTGCATTTTTTCATTTACGTAACATTACAAAAATCAGATACTTTCTGTCTCAAAATGATGCAGAAAATCTAAAGTAAGTGCACATGTGACTCTTTTTTTACAGTAGTGACCAATCATTGTGTCCACACTCGTATAATATTCAGTATGCAGTACCTGACTGAAACTGTTGCCACATGGTGCAACAACAATTGTCCACACTCGTATAATATTCAGTATGCAGTACCTGACTGAGACTGTTGCCACATGGTGCAACAACACCTGTGAACACCTGTGAAGCTCAATAAGATAAGATAAGATGTAACTTTATTGATCCCCCTTGGGAGAAATTCAGGTTGACACAGCAGTACAGAAGTGAAAGTAGCAGTGCAAAGGGATAAATAAAAACTAAAATACTCAAAATTAAAAATATACTAAGTATTATGTACAATCTGGCCACTGTGTATGAAGTGTGCAAAGTGCAATGTTCCTGAGTTTATAAATGGATAAATGGAGTGTATCATGAAGTTTACATACCAAATAGTGAGGAATTTCTAGATATATATAAACAGTTGGACATGTGCAGTATCAGGGTTTATTATCCTAGAGCAGTGTACGAATTGAGTCCTTAATCTGTGGAGTGGTTGGTGTTGGGAGGTGCTGGGTGGTGCTGGGAGGGGTGGTAACTGTGCTGTTGTGCAGTCTGATGGCAGATGGAATGAAGGAGCCCCCCAAGCACTTTGAGGCCCATGGCTGTATGAGTCTGTAGCTAAAGGTGCTCCTGAGTTTCCGCAGCTCGGCGTATAGAGGATGAGAGGGATTGTCTATGATAGCCTTCAGCTTTCCTCTCATCCTCCTCTCAGTCACTACCTCCACACTGTCCAGCTCCATCCCCACCACGGAACTGGCTTTCCTCAACAAAGGCAGTGACCGTGTGGACTACAAGCTTCAAATATGAATGTTGCTGCAGCACAGAAGATTTATAAAATCTAATCACCCCTTTTGTTCCTTAATTATGCTGTCTAGTAACGGTCAGTGTTTTTGCTGCATATTATGATATCACAGTGGTGATAACATTAATCAGTGTCAGTACATCATGAATTAGAATAAATGCATTGTTAAGTCTCAATAGAACCGTGTCGTATTTGAAAATGCGTATCGATATACTCTGATACCATTTAATCTTAAATGTGATCTCGATCAATATAGAAACATGGCTTATTTCACATGAATAACATGACTGATTTAGTAATGGACAAAACCTCCCAAAAGTGAAATTATGGTCACAAACATATCTTTCTACAATGGTAAAAAATCTGTACTATTACACAAACAACTGCTCCAAAAAATGAATTAGTAAGAATTTTGGTAAATTAATGTATTATGATACATATCAAATTGTGTCCTGTGTATCATGATTTGTATGGTATTGTCAATATTATATATCAACACACGCCCCTGTTAATTAACATACGTGTTCTTGAGTTATAAGAAGAAAGTGTTTAAGAGGTGATTGTGACCTTGACCTCTGACCTTTGACCTCGAAGCACCAAAATCTAACCAGTTCATCGTCGACATCTGAGTCGAACTTGGAGAAAAATTCCCTCAAAGCCTTTCTGAGATACTGTGTACAAGAAAAGGACGGATGTGGTGGATTTCACAAGAGACTTGGACATTGGACCTCTGACCTCCAAAATGGAATCAGTTAATGACCAGGTCCCATTGGATGGGATGGGAGACAAACTACCCAAAAATATAATATAATAAATTTCACAGATACACTAATGCTGCAGATTATTCTCCAGCCTCGAGCCCCTTTTAAAGCTAAGGTGTCACTGTCTGCGTGTTAAAAAGCTCTGCATCAAAGTCAGGGACCTGGATTGCATTTGTATGATAATGTGAATGAGTCAGATGCTCGTTTAATCATCCAGGACTGACATTCAAAGCCTGGGCTGAGCAGCGAGCCCGTCTGTTGGGAGAAGTATCAGCCAGCTCCTGCTAACTAGCTCACTGTCTCTCTTTTATCTGTGAGTGGATCAGCCCTGCAGTGCTGAACACAGACAGATAGATAGCAACAAAGACCGGGGCAGAGAATCATAATGCCCGGAGGACACAGCAAATGTACTGTCTGCATCACTGTTATTTATATTTTTGAATTATCTTCTTAAAACCCTGTGGGAAGTCGGTAAACAGCTGATACAAAAACACACCCAGGCACGCAAGCATAATGTATAAACATCCTGTCGCCAATCATAAATACACACACACACCTTAACCAATGCTGCAGTCATCATCCGCACCTTTTCTCAAAAACACAGAAAGCACAAACGCAGCAGATTTTACAGCGTGATACCATCTTGGGAAAGGTCAGAAGCAGGGTTTTTGGAGAGGGCAGAATCTCTGGACAGTGCACTTTGTTCGTGCGGGACCCCTATCAGCTCCCCTCTCCCTGGGCGGCCGTCTTGTTGTCCTTTCAGTGAGCCAGACGACCACAACAACCTGTTTACGCTGAATCGGCACTCATGCTGCAGGCCTGTGACTCAGACACAAACACGCAGCAGACAGGTAGAATCTACCTGAAGAGAAGCACGAGGTCTAATCCAGGCTGTTGTTTTATGTGTTCTTACATAAAGAACGTGTAGCTCTACTGTGGATGGGCAATGTATATGATATATATCATTACTCTGACATGAGAATATTTATTGTCTGAGATTTTGGATATCGTCATTTCATGATATGACTTAAGTGTTGGCTTTTCCTAGCTTTGGAAGCTGAATTACAGTAAAATTCTGTAATTTTCTAAACTTATCCGTGTTCTACCTGTTCTTATATTTAAATCCACATTGAGTATTCATCAAAAATGTAATTTTTTATAAAATATTTGAACCAAGAGTCTCTGCAATACTGTTGCAGTACCAAAACCAAGGTTTAAGGTCAGAAATATTGTGTTAATTTTTTGTGTTGCTTAGCATTTCTGAAGAGAAATATCATGATATATAATGTCTCATGATTTAAACAAAAACATTATTTTAAGGCCATACCGTACTGTATCATGCTAGCCACCCTTAACTTGCAACATTATCCATAATGTTAGCCTCCTAGTTATCATTTTGGGAGCCACTTTTTGAGGTAACTGACAAAAAAAATAATAAAACAACTATAGTAATTTCATTTTTTAGGTTTAAAGCCCTTGTAACATCTTTTTCTGTCTTGATTTACATACAGCTTCTGGAATATTAAGGATTTTTACTCCAACATTAACTAATAGTTAGTTTTGATAAGTATATTTCTCAGGTCACATGCTGCAGTTAGTTTTGACATCATGAAGTTTGGTACAAAACAAGTGTTGTCAGAAAATACTGAAGCAGGCCACATTTTATTAAACGGTAAAGTAAATGTTAAATTTCCTGTATTTATATAGCGCTTTTCTAGTCATTGGTGTGCTTTTACACTACAGGTTTTGCATTCAACCATTCACACACTGGTGGCAGTGACTACCTCGCAGGGTGCCACCTGCTCATCAGGAGCGTTACCCATTCACGCACTCATACACTGATGGTGCAGCATCAGGAGCAATTTGGGGTTCAGTGTCTTGCTCAAGGACACTTCAAAATGTTAACTGTAAGTTCTGGGATCACTGGACGACTGCTCTACCATATGAGCCACAATATAATGTAAAGTCACAATAATAATTGTTGGTTCCAGAAGAGCTTTTCAATTTTACATGATTATTGTTGGTCTTACGCCTGACATAGCAGCTGAACGTTTCCCCCCTTTCCTAGAGCCCGAATGATATATCAGGTGGCTGATATTAGATATATTGGTATCAGCATTTACAGTATGTTTCCAATATCGGCTGATGATGACTGAAAAATCTTACAAGTTCATTGATAATCTGTAAAAAATTCTGCCTCTGTTCCTTAACTTTGTTACACATGTTTGATAACCTCATGTGAGAGATCATCGCAAAAAATATGTGTATATCGGCCGATATATCAATACTTTGATATGTTTTTTCTTCCTAACATTGTTATCGGCTTCAAAAATCAGATACTGGTCAGTCACTACCTTTCTCCCTCTTACTGGCAACCCTGTACTATACTATACTATACTATACTATACTTTACTATACTACGCCTTTAACTGGACATGTTGCCTCAGAGAATGGGTGATGACATGGAATAATAAACAATGAAGCTTACATTACAGATAGCTCCTAACACCACAACGGTACCAAATCTCTGTTATTAAAAAAAGGGCAAATTGGGGGAGTAGAGGACAGTTGTTAGGGGGCGAAAGCACGGACAATGACAAAGCAATTTGCAGGACAGGGGGCCACGGTCAACACACAGCTCGCAGTTCCATTGTTGTTATAAATCAAGCCGTTGTGCTCTCCAGCAGCAGAGGTCATTCATAAGATGCATGAGAGCTCAGCAGCCACTCACAGGGCAGAACACAACGTGCACACTGACAGAACTACTACGGATGTCTCGATAAAGTAGTCCCATGAGCTCTATTGATGCTTGCATCACAGCAATGGACGACAGGATGTCAGCAAATTACACAAGTCACATTCTCTCCTCTGCATAGAGTAGGGTGGATGATAGGAAAACTCAGTGTTCAATCAGGATCCTGATCAGCGCCAGTTGTTTGTACTGTCTGTTCGTCTTGAACAGATCTGGTCTTGGCACCTGAAGACAAAAGATCATATGTTTGGAGACTACCTATTGACAGGGGGATGCCATCATTGACCATCTTACTCTCTTTACTGTCAGGCCTCTCTCCCCAATTGTGAGCTGCCCACTGCTTCAGGAACAAAATGCAACAGATGGAAGCACGAGCTGGGGGTGGGGTTGAACTTGAAAAAGTCGATGATGTCATGGGTGGAGTATTGCAGCCCGTCGTTTCTCGATAAACTCTCTGTGTGACCTGAGAGATAGCGCAGCACCGCCGAGGACGCGGAGGTGCGCGGCCCGTGCTGCACAAACAAAGCTGTCGCGTGAGACACAGTAAATCTTCAGCATCCT
Source organism: Mola mola (assembly GCA_001698575.1). Lineage (NCBI taxonomy): Eukaryota > Metazoa > Chordata > Actinopteri > Tetraodontiformes > Molidae > Mola > Mola mola. Next base: position 712,534 of record KV751330.1, on the reverse strand, counting down.
GCCACCCTCCCACCCCTCGCTCCCTCTCCAGCCCCAACACCGCCGCCGCACTGGGAGGGGAGCGCATCCCATCGAGAGCACCTATTTACAAGCACTCACCGGTCAGCCTCCGGGCTCCTTCCCACGACGACGCACGCGCCCTAATGAGCCGGGCCAAGGTCCACGGTCGCTTTTTAAGCGCCAGTCCGCCCCGCATCGGCTCACATCACACCCTCTGCGCCTCCCAGGCCCGGCTGAGGTGCTCTCTGCGCCAGAGGATCCCGGAGCGGCGCGGCGCTGTGGAGCTCTCAGCCAGCCGGCCAATCAGAGGCGCGGACGCAGGACGCTCGGCGAGCGGAGGAGACGCGCGCACAGTAATCAGCGTGCCGACGTCATTGTGCAGCTCAGGTAATGGATTCACACGTCATCGTGACGTCATGCAGCTGTCCGACGAGCTCGACAAGTCACACGGTCAAACAAAACAAGTGATCGGCGGAACATTTTTCATTTTTTTCGAGAAATTTTTCGCCATTGTCAATGATTGTGTTTAATTTGGAAAATGTCTCATTCACAAGCTAAATGCTCAGACACAACCCCACACTTTAAGTAGTTTTTATTTTGAGTCTCTGAAATTGGTAATGGATAAGCTGTGCCTTTCAGTAACTAATACGTATTTACTTATCCATGGAATGTCTTCTGTCACTATTATTTCTATATTTATTATTTTGGTGTTTGTTTACTTTTGTGTTGACCCGTTGCTTTCATTACCTTTATATTGCTTATGTTCAACTGGTTTGACTGACTGATTGCACTTTAGTTAACTTTTCTAAAGAAGTGCCAAACATGATCCCATTTATCCTGGCTGCAACAGTCTTCTTTCCTTAAAGGCTGCATGAGGATTGACTCAAACTGCTCTCAAAACCAGTTCATTTTACCTTGTGAAGTTCAAAGAAATATAGTAGCAGTTACTTTATTACTTAATGGACACGTTAGTAGCGTAGTGCTCTCTTCTGCTTTAAGTGCTGTTTTTGCTCGTTAGTTAAATTTCAGTGGCAATTAACAAGGCAACCAGACAACGATTAAATAGATTTTTTTTTAATTGATCTTTATTATTTTACTTGTGCTTAAAACAGTAGTGCTTCCTCACAATTCACTTTGGCATGTTATCAACAGGTTGAACTATCACATGAAAATAATACAAAATAAACAGTGAACCATATGACCCATTTAGAACATGTATTGTCAAAGGCAAAAATGTCAACAATGTAAAGCATGCGATCTGCTTCAAAGGTGTGCACCCATTAATACAGGTCGTGAACAATATATACCTCTTTTCTATGTTATTAATGCCACTTTATTATAGAGACTCTCAACCCATCCAAAGGCACCTATATCATTGTCCAATCGACAGGACACTGTACTGTACACAAAAACATAATATAAAAGCTTCCGCACGTATCCAACATCTCTTTCAGACTCAGAAAACCTTACCAACATATCCACACTCACATATTTCTATCTTAAGTATAAAACCAACTCACTCTAATATGGACTTCACAATATGTACAATTCTTCCTAAACTTTGGGGAAAATACATTCAACCTATGAGCAAGATTCATTTGCAAAAAAACTTGTGTCTGTTTTGATCTTTTGCATTTGGCTCCACAGTGCATCAATTAACAAAACGTCACTTTGTTTCAATAAGGTACGTCAGGTAATTTTGTACTCATGCAGGTACAAGATGGGTTCTAGTTTACAGTTTCTCTTTTTGCATATGAACTGGCTAAGGATAACTATCCGGTCCCGACAGTCCACTGGCAGGTTCCTCCCTCGGCAATGTGGGGATGGATGTGAAGAAGAGTGGAGGACAGCGACGGGGGAACACTCAGGCTCCCGGTGCTCCAGGAGTGAGGCAGGAGAGGAAGGGCAACAGGCTGAGCAGCAGAGGGAGGGGCACAGCTGACCAGAGAAGAGATTCGACGCTCTGCTACAAAGAAACATGGAGCTGAATGGATGGAGCGCAGCACGGCATCTCCTGCTGAGGAGGAGAGGGACGTATTACTGTGGTGTCGGCTCTTTCAAAGCTCATCACATGCAGTGTGGTCACAAACGCGTGTTTATCCTTACTGTCTGTGCCTTTAGGAGGCGTCAGTAAGCTCTTGGCCTGCTTGTTGCCTGCTCGAGCGGCTTGTTTGTAGTATTCAATTGCTGTGCTTAGATTCTGTCTCACCCCGAAGCCACTCTCAAAACACTGACCGAGGAACAACAAAGCGGTGTGGTCCTGCACACACAAACAAAAAACAAACATTTTCCAAAGTATCTAATCAAGGACAGAATCCTACAAGGGCAAAACTTGATATTAGCAAACACCAGGAATTTTAATACACATAATATTATGAGTAGAGGATGGAATATGTTACTATTTAAACCAGCGACAGTGAGTAAGTGGCAGGTGAGACCTGAGTGATACAGTCTGAGATAAAACTATAGAATCATCTAGAGGACCACTCACTCCGCTCTCTGCTGCCATCCTCAGGTAGTGGACGGACTTGCGCCTGTCCCTCACTAGCTCCTGTGAGAAGACGGAAGCCAGACAAACCTGAGCCTGAGGAGGGAGAGAAACGTTTTACATGCACAGCAAACAAATCTTTTTCTAAATCAAAGTACCGTTCATTTAAGTCTTTGTAAGCATTTGTTTAAAAACATACTGAATAATCGTCAAATACTTAGGTGATTATTTGTTCAGTCGTTTTTCCAGAAAACATGTTTGACATTAAGTTCCACTTCTCTTTTCCTCTATTGGCAGGACTAAGTAAGACATCTGACGTTTTCATTCTGGGCTTCAATAAATACGTAACGTGACGAGTGTTCAACATGATTTTTTAAAGACAAATAATGTCCACTAATTACCTGACTAAATGAAAGCCTGTAATCGTTCAATCTGCAGATGAACTGATACTGAAAATAATCATTTGATTTTTAATCTCAATTTGTTTTCGTAACTAAGAGGAACAAAAGTGCAATGAACAAAAAGGTTTGTGGTTACATACTTTCTGTTGTAAGTTCAGATACCTTTACCAGGTTTAATTTTAACAAAATTTTAATGTTGTTCCTTAATGACTCTACACTGACACACATTTCATTGCTTCTTTCCAGGGTTGTCGAGATAATCGCAAAAATGAGTAATCAGGCTATTAACAAGCCAACCGTGGTGGAAGTCAAGTTACCATCAATATCCTACATTATCTCACCTTATGTTCAGACAGGAGCAGTGGAGACTGCACTGGTGAATAAACTGAATGTTACGTCAAGCCTGTGGGAGCATTTGAAGTCACGGCAAACCGCCCCTGCAGCCACAACATCATCCAAGAGGATTCTAACACAGAACCACTCAGCTGATGGCAAGAGAAGCAGGGTAGAAATCCTCTACTCTCCAAAGTTGCCGGTAATCACATGTGCATCAAACAGATTTTAATCCTGCAGAGAATCTCGTCACTCCTCTCCGAAATCTCACAAGCTCAATATGTATGTTTTCCTTGCACCCAACAAGATCATAACAACCCAGGTATAAATATTAGATATGTTATGCTTTAGGGTACGATATAACGATATAGGCACTTCACTCTCCACTTTCTTAAGATGAGTTATCATTTTGCCATTGAAGATATAACCTGAGCAACTTTATCTGTTTATTTTTTCTTTATTTTTTTATTGCAACTGGTACATATTTTGTTAAAGGAAAAATAACAGGGGTGTAGCGCTCTTATTGTGCACCTTTGCCACCTGTGCTGTGCATTTAATTAAAAGATACAAGTTTTTATTTAAGTCATTTTCACTACAAGCATAGCATTTATAAGACATTGTAATCATTTCTACCTTGGTGAGTCCAGCTGCAGCAGACTGTTCCAGTAAGCCGATTGCTGTGTTCAATTTTTCTAAACTCTGCTGCCCCCTGCTGGTCAGGAGCAGCTTTGCATGGCGGTACTGAGCCTGTCTGTGACCTCCAGCTGCTGCCTGCCAGTAGTGATGCAGAGCCTTGACAAGAAAACACCAGAATCATCAAAACTGATGTCTGACGAGGGAGAGGAGTAGCTTCGATCATTTTCATTGTGCTGTCTGGATTCTTACTTTTTCTTTGTCCTTGCGCACTCCTCTGCCCATCTCGTAGCAAACACCCGTGTTAAAATGAGCCTTGCTGTAACCGTGCCGAGCTGCAGTTTCAAAACAGATGAAAGCCTCCTCGCAGTTCCCGCTATTGGCACTTTCTAGGCCTGCCATAAAAAGGAAGGTGAAGATATTAGTTATGGAGGATAATCAATATAGTCTATTTTGCTAAAAATTTTAAAAACAGATCATATGTAATTTTTTTGTTTTATGAAATGGACATGTGGGTATTTCACTGTGCCAATTAATCATTACCCAAAATGTTGAGGATAACAGGGACACTGGTGTCTCCCATATTTTTGAGGTTCAATGTGGCTCCTGCAAGCCTCTCTTCAGACATTATGTCCTGAAGACACAGAAGTGGAAGGTCAGTGACTCATCAGGAGAAATAAAGAAAACACAGTAATTTCTTTAAAATTAACTTTTGACAACTGATCACCTGATCATTGGCATCATTTCTCTCTGTGTCATCTGGCTTGCTGTCGTTCTGCAGAGGAAAAGATGTTGACGGAAGTGATTCCTCTGTGAAAAAAGCAAGGAAAAAATATTATTTTCCTACTCCAATCCATTAAAGGTTAACTAAATTTTAAGAAAAATACTATTTTTAAACAATTTGTCAACTATAACTGGCACAGGGACAGAGCAAACCTGGTATAGGAGAATCATATTTTGGGAGCGCCCTCTGCTGGTCAATGTCTGAGCAGTCAGCAATCAGACAATTCTGCTCACTGCTCCTCTGAATGCTGCTGTCACTTGTACTACTACTGCTGCTGCTGCTTCTGCTGCTGCTTCTGCTGCTCTGCCCTGACGAATGCTCTTGGCTCGAACTCGCTAAAACTCTCTGCACACACAACGCATTGCTTCGTCCGGGCAGGACATCATGTTTAAACACTGGAAAAGCCAAAAAGATACAACCAAACTTGGGAGTCAGATCACATGATATTAAATGTCTGTGGAGTAAAACCATAATTTGGCCAAAGCTTTGACCAATTGATATGAGAAATTTTGAATTGGACAATTGTTTGGTTATAATAATGTCAAAAAGACTCACAGATCTCCAGCAGGATGCGGTACCCATGGTTGCGCAGGGTGGAAGATGATGTCAGCGCACAAGGGATCGGACTCGGCTCAGCACCCGAGGAGAACCGGGAGTGGATCTTCCTGCAGATTTGCATGAACAGAACTGCAGCAGCACCCTACGGAGAAGAATTAAGAACCTGAGATGTGCACTGCTACTAGGGATTGACAACAATGTGCTGTGAAGAGCCAACAGTAAACCAGACTTTAAATCTCTTCTTTAAGGCAAACTATAATGAAATGATGACATCAACGGAGGACATACCCATCCCACTGCATCCAGAGCTGTGTAACGTGGAAGGCCAGTGTGGCCAAACTGGAAGGTCCCCGTTTTCTTACTCCTCTCTCCATCCTCTTCTCTCTGAGAGCTGACAGAAGAGCAAAAACCAAACTGATTTCTGTGTCTATTTCCAGACAATTGTATTAAAGCATCACAGTGTTAAACCCAAGTATTCTTTTTTTCTGTTTTGCAATCCTGTTCATGCTTAAAGTGGATGGTGCTGGATGATGCAACCAGCTGAAAACGAGGGTCAAGTGCGCTACGAGCTGAGAATATGTTCAGAGAAAGAACATGGGAACAAAACAAAAAGGATGAAGGTAGTCCCTGTGGCTTGACCTTAATGTCCTGTTTTCATCAGCTGATAATATGGCTGGGGGTGTAAGTGGTGCATGAGATCTAAGCAGGGCACTCAAAGTTTCTTTCTTCTATTTCTAGGGTTTTGTAATCAGACCTGGACAGAGTTTGAACAGTGAGATGGACAAGGGACGAAGGTGTGGAAAGAACCTGATGTCAGATGTGTGTCGAGAGGTGGAGAGGACTGTCGAGGTGTTGATGACCTCATCCTCCACGTGGTGGTTCTGTGGCAGTCGCAGGGAGGTGTTACCATTGCACCGGTGCAGAACTGTGAAGGAAAAAAACAACAGAAATTAGACATTAATGTAACTTTGAAACTCATCCCAACAAATTTACTAATTCCTATTAAATGCCGTGACATTGGAAGTTTAGTTTTCATTATTCTCTTGTCCTTTATGTGAATTCACAACCAATTAGGAGGTTTATGAACACATCTTAAAACTCAGAATGATGAAGAGAACTGTTTTTTTTTCCACAATTCAAAAAGTACATTTTTTATATATTACATATTCATTACACAGTAAGTGAACTATTTCAAGCCTGTTATGTTTTAATTTGGATGAAAATAGCTTATAGTTACAATGAAATATGCTAATATTTGGAGAAAAAATATTGGCAAAATCAAAATAGTAAAATGCTTGTAACATTTTAGTTTATGTACAAGGAATCTAAAAATACATTAAATGTTCACTTTGTTAAATAACACAGAAAAACAACACGTTATTTAATTTTTTTTTGAGATGCACTAGTATTAAGAAGTGGTAGCAAAACAAATGCACTATTATTATTCACTATTAACCCTAAATGCGTTTTTTTTTTTACATGCCAATGATTTTGCAAATATAGTTATGTGGTACGAACCCAAATAAAATGATGATAGGTAAACAAACTTCTCTAAAAATAGAGACAAATATAGGCTATCGAAACCCCTGATTAGTCAATTCATAGCAACTGAAAAGTGCTAAAATTAAGACAAGAGGTAAAGGAACGATTCATGAAGACAGTAAGTCGAGAAAAAAAAGACACAGTTAACACGTGCTTCTGTATATTTGGCACTGTATGGCTGTCATACTCCGTCCAAAATAATGCGGCTGACACACTGAACTGAAAACAGTCAGCTAGCTAGCTAATGTTGCCATGTACATACTCCACGGCTAACGTACAGCTAATTGTGACACGGAGGGATTCACTCCTCAACTGAAGCTGTACTTCGTGTAAACAACAACACGGCACTGAGTACAAGTTCCTCCAGCGTCCGCGACGTTCTCACCTCGTCCGACAAGACCTTGAATTCTCCACATGGTTCGTCTTCTACGCCAGTTTTAGCTAAAGGTTCCACGAAACATCATGTTTAAGTCATCCGATGGCTCGTCTGGCAAGAACAATAACCGCTGCCATGGTTGCTGTCGCAGTTCCACACTGCTGGTGGGAAATAAAGTCTATCGGTAGATCTGTCGAAGGCAGCTCGAACCGGAAGTGTCTTAGGTGATGCAATCGTGGAAGGTTTAAAAGCCGATATGCCTTGTCACAGCGCTACGGTGCGGCGAGGAGGTCAACGACAGCCTGTGTGTGTGTGTGTGTGTGTGTGTGTGTGTGTGTGTGTGTGTGTGTGTGTGTGTGTGCTCGCGTATACACCTACTGGGGACCTCCTATGCCATAAACACTGACACCTTGTGAGGGGAACCAAAGACCAGTCTTGTGTCAAAACATCATTTCAGAGACCCTGGGTATATCTTTGGCTATAGTATTAATTGTGGTTATGTTCTGCTGATGGTTTGGTAGGAACTGGTTATGGTTAGGGACTGATGTAGTGTAATCTATTGTGGTGAATATAAGGTCTTTACAATTGAATGTATACAAAATGTTGAATAAAGATTCCAAACCAACGTAGAAGTATATTTGTAAAAAAAAAAAAGTCAGAATGAATGCACCTCTGGGCAAAAATTCCCTGCCTTACCCAATTAATTCTGCCTCATTTGGCTGGCTCAGAATATGTTCAGTGTCTGTATCTCTAGTTAAAGCCTTGGAGCATAGCAAATGGCCATCATTTTTAAAACTGTGTCCCCTGTTAGAACTCTACATTTTGACTGAGTAGTTGCTGGACCCTCCACCTCTTTTATATGCAGTCACATCAGTAGATAGTCAGTGACATATGAGAGAAAAAGCCGTATTTATACTTAGTGTTGTCATTGTTTTCTAATTTAGCCTGTAGAGCTAATGCTAATGCTCATCACAGCAAACTAAATCGTGAGTCAAGTGCTAGTGTGCTACTGTTTTAGTCAGATCTGTCCCTTGAGCAAATATAAGGTACACTGAAACCAACCAACCAATGGAGCTTTAAGGCTTCAAAATCTGTGGGACCGATGTCTGACGTCACTGAGGATTTACGCTTGGTCACTACTCTGCATCTCCCCCACTCCCAGCCTTACAATTACAGATGACTTGATGATGAAGATGGTTCTCTCTTCCACCTGAAACCATTTATTGCACATGGTTCTGAACACAACATACTGCATAGCAATATACATTCCGATATTGTTTAAACATTTTGTATTATGCAAAACATGCTTTTGAAAATTTAGGAGGGGACAGTCACAGCCACAGCTTTAACCACTAGTTAGTATCTTCACAGTTCAGATAAACTTTGAGTCATGAAAACCTCAGCTCTAAACCATTGTCAAATCAAGGCTATGTATTTATTTAAATGCAGAAGCATCTGAGAACTGCTGCAAGACAAAAAGGCTTCAGAGAGTCCTTGACAAAGAGGCTGAAAAAACACAACATCATTACATTATGTGAACTGAGCGTACTGACTCCCTTGGTGTGTCACGGCCCACATCTAGTAAGCACTTCAAGGTGATAACTGAACCTTTGTCAAAATGTCCAAGTAAAGCTGGCTAAACACTAGATGATTTTAGGCCAGATTTAGGGCCTGTGAACATTTGTCAACATAATCCTCAAGTGTGGTGTGTCTATACGATTATGTACGATCGAGCCAGAACCTCTCTGATCTTGAATCCTAAAAATCAAACATGTCTGATATATATCATTCCTGGTCTGGCTTACCCGCAATAGCCAATGAGCCCAAGCAGACCAGGAAGTGTCACCAACCGAATGCTGCATATTTTTACAGTTATAAACATGGCAGCAAGCATAAACCAAATTAGAGCCACAAGAAGAAGAAGAAGAAAAGTAGGTCCTCAGCCGAGCGGAATATTCCTCTGGGTTGGAGTCAGTGAAATTGTTACTACAACGTTTTGGAAGTCATGGATTGGCTGAATCGTCTAGTGTGTGCGTTAAGAGGTACAAATACAATGTTAAAAATCGGTTATGTCCGTGAACTCCCATGTTTTTAAAGTCAGTGAAGATTTGAAAAATGTCTAGTATGTAGCCAGCCTAATTACATCAACATTTCTTCCAAAAGAATCTAAACAGCTTTATGTGAGAAAGCAGTAACAATTTCAAATGATACTAGATTAAATATAGCAAACAACTATAGAAACTGCTAGAAAATAAATATTGTAAGCATCAGTGAAAACTTTTTTGAAAAACAGGCTGAAAAGGCATTTAAAGTCAGCACAGACACACATAGGAACGTTATTTCTGGCAGTGTGGGTTGACCATGTCCTTCAATATGTAAAGTTTTTTTTTTAATAAATAATTTATTCATTCATCCATCCACCCATTGTGGGGGGGGCTGGAGCCTATCTTAGACTATCCACTTCCTCCTACTTACACTAAACTCTGCACTCTGCACAACATCTGTACATACTTTTAGAATTCTACCACTGCCAATACTGTGTATATTTTGTACTTTTATTTTTATTTTATTTTATTTTATACTTCTATACCTTAAATATAGTGTTATATGTCCACTGGTCCTGTACCAGAACAATATTGCTGCTGTGACAAATTAATTTCCCTTCGGGGATTAATAAAGTTATCTCTATCTAAGCATCTTCGGGGGAAGGTCGGAACACCCTGGACAAGTCATCAGTTCATCGCAGGTCTGACATATAAAGACAAACAACCATCTACACTCACATTCACATCTACGGGCAATTTAGAGTGACCAATTAACCTAACCCCCAGTTTGCATGTTTTTGGACTGTGGGAGGAAGCTGGAATACTTGGAGAGAACCCACGCAGGCACATGCAAACTCCACGCAGAAAGGTCCTGACCCGGATTCAAACCCAGGACTTTCTTGCTGTGAGGCGACAGTGCTAACCACTGCACCACTGTGCCGCCCTAAATAAATGATCCTTTATTAATTTTTTTCTTCATTTATTTTCTGTGCAGAGAGGATGATAATTAAGAGAAAAATTCAGACAGATCTCTTAATAATGCAGACAGAATGTGCATGTGTGTATAACTGTTTATTGCTGCACAGAAATCAATCAATCATTTGTATTTCATTTTTGAATTTTAAGATAAATTTGAAAAAGGCACAGAAGCCGCAGGCTTTATGATGACTTCCAATGAAATATTAACCATTGTTTTGCAATTAATTGCTACATTCCTTTCATCTGAAGCGGCTCCTTCACAGGAGTAGGGGGCTGGCTCACTTCTGGCGTAAATGAGTAATGGGCAGTGTTTTAACCAGAAAACGATGTACTGATCTACGTGATCTAGCCACGAAGAAAGGATTTACTCAGAAGTTCAGGGGTAAAGTTGCTTAACTGAGGTCATCAGTCATTCCGCAGGACATTTTGGCTTTTTTTTCCTCGGCCAGTGCGTCAAAGAGTGACGCACGCCCCGACTCCTCAAACAGACACGCTTCCAGTCAGACAGGGGCATAACAGGGACCTAGAGGGAGAAGATGTCAGATTAGATTTGGAATTATTCAATCCTTGACCAGTTTCCATGGCGACACACTCATCCTGTTTTTCAATTAGCATCCTCCCCAGGCGAATTAGTCTAGCTTGCAGTAGTTCGAAATGTTAGCAACATCTCACCAACTGCCAAATAATGTTCGCTGATTCACTAGGGGCCAGATTTGTCTGGGCAATATGGAAAACACAACTGGAAAAACGAGTCTCACAGGATCTGACTAATTGAGCAGTTTGTTTTTTTTACTGCTGTACTCAATAGCCCAAGCTTGAGAAATTTAAAGCTACGAAGGGACTTTATTGAGCAATTCCTGAAATCTCATTCTTAAGACTTTATGGCCGTGTGCTTGCTCAGAGTGCAAACAATCGAGCAAAGGTAGCGTTCGAGAATACATTCAATCAATTTAGAGGTACTTGTATTTTACTTCAGCATTTCCATTGGACAATGCTTTAAACTTTTTTTTTCTCCACTAAATTTAACTGACAGCCTTTGTTACTAGTTACTTTTCATATGATGGTTATCAATAGATAACTATTCAGTAGTTTGGAATTTCCTGACACAAGCTTAGCACAGTCAGACACAGAGGACCACACACTGCGGAATGGTTTTTCAAGCCTTCAGGTTAAGAAGTCATATCGAAAATAGAAAATAGATGTTATTTTGCCCGGAGCCTTTGCAAAAACCTAATGTTTTGTACATAGAGAACTAGATGCTGTATGGTTTAATTATACTAGCAGCTGCAACTTCACAAAGAGACGATACCTCTGAACAACAGCTAAAGAAGAAAGTGAGATATTCATTTTAATGAAAGACGCTCAGAAACAAAATATGTGCAGATTTTAACATGTTCCTATATCAGCTTGAAGTGCAGAATAATGCCTCTTAATGGTGAAATCTGAAAGGCTGAAATCCTCTGAATAGAAAGATAAGGTTGGTCTGGATCACTGACTATCAGCTGAGCATTGACTGACAAATCCTGGTATAAACAAACCAGTGACATAAATAAAGATGTCGCAATAAGTCGCCACTTCCTCTGAAATATCAGCAGCACAAGTGCGACCCTTTTGCATGACCGTCAAATGACTAATTAAATCAAACTAATTGGAACAATGAACAGTTGAACAGTTGAACACACACTGGAGTTATAAGAAATACCTAAAATGATAGAAACCATTTTTTGGGGAAAAATAGCTTTCAGTTCTGCCAAAGTCCTACCTGATAAAATGCAGGGTGGGTTCATGACCTGTACTGCAGCCCACCACTAGGGGGCAGCCAAGATTCTTTGATGTCATTTTTGAGGAGTCAAAAGCAACAACCTGTTCAACTTGTCCACTTAGTCTGTTTTATCAGTTCTAAAATGTATAGCGCCTAATTGCGGCAGGACTGATGATTTTAACATTTACTTTATAGAAAGCTCAAACAGCACATCACATTTTAAAACTATATTTTACCAACAATTTTAGCTTGCGAGCTGAAAAGCAGTGACTTGTCATGTTTCAGATGTCTAGTGTGTGTCCAAGAAAAAGGAGGTCTCACAGTTATGACAGGTGCATTGGAGGAAGGCACAATTTGAATAAAAAAATGAGAATAGTCCCACACGTTGACCAACACGTTAACAGTATGTAGTCAGAAGTCGCCAGAGTGAGCGTGTGTCCACATTGTCTGCAGTTACGTCTGTCTTTCTGCTTTTGTTTGTTGTTGTAAATTCCCAGGTTTTTTTCTGTAACTCTTTGTAGGGGACAAGAGCTCTAGGCTGGGCACTAGTTTAAACAGCTATCACATTTTATCTTATAGTTTTGTATAGGTACACCGTAAAAATGATGCGGTTGCTTTAACTTTAACATGTGGTTGAGGATTTTATATTCATTGAAGTTCAGAGTCAAGCTGAGTTCACTTTGAATCATAAAAAATTTGATTCAGATTTTTCAAGCTCAGTGAAGTGAACTTTTTAAGAGAGTCCCAAAAAGTTTTTTTTTTAAGTTAAAACAACAAGTTTGTTTTTTTACATAGTGTACATGTTTAAATGGAGAACTTTAACAGAGTATTGTTACATTGTTGTATATAACAATGCTTCACACCCGTTGCTGCGATACACCCCTCCACTCCCTTCACCCCGACCTCTGGAATCCCAAACGCTTGAACTTCTGATTCAGAGGGAGGGGAGGGAGGGCAGGCAGAGGAACCCAACTGGAAGACCACTTTGTTTTGTTAGCTGTGTCTGCTGGTGTGAGGATGCTTTTTTTTCTGGTGTTTTCGGGATGTCGGTGTGCGAGGGTTAGATGTGTATCTTGTTTTATCATCGGCCTCAACTGTGTGTCCTCGTAATCTGTGGACCTTGACCTGAGGATTACAGAGGATTTGTACAAAACAGAGTGGGCCTCAGGTGAGGTTATGGATTTTTGTTTGTCTGACTGGGGCCCTTCAGACAGAGAAAACATGGCCTGTACTGGAGTAAAGCAGTGACTGTCCTTATGAGCATTGCGAGGCCAAGGCAGCAAAGCCTTCAAACAGCTCGAAGAGAAGGAGAGAGTGAAGGGGGCGGGGGATTTAAAGAAAAGGCACAGAGGGGGTGTTTCTTGCCCCTCTCTATTTTTCTCTCTCCCTGGCAGTTGTCTTGGTCACACACATGCATGCATCTTCACGCACACACAAACACTGACGAGGGCTCAGTCCTGC
>KV751330.1:680861-692641 GCA_001698575.1 Mola mola | reverse complement strand
TCAATGTGCCAGATTGCTCAACACAGAGATGGAAGAGGGAAGGAGCGAGCGTAGGAACAGCCTGAGGCGAGACGTGACTCTGACTCAGGATATTCATGCTGAGTCATTCAAAGCTGAGGTGAGGAAAAACAGGATTGTAGTTCTCTAAAGGTTTTCTTCTCCAAGAATTCAAGTATTGGATTTCAGGGTGGATATCTCACATCACTACTGGGAAAGGGGGACGATAAAAGAAAAAAAATCTTCAATTCTTGAAGGGGACACCAAAAAGCATCACCAGATATTCTATAATAACAAGAAAAATGCAACAAACTAATATCCATACTATAAATGGCCATGGGGGGCAGTGGTACACCATATAAGCGTAGGTATTCTCATTTTGCATGGTATGATTGTATGGTGTGACTTATGCAACAAAACATAGTATTTAGGTATTACAATTCACCTTAATTCAACCCAGTACCCTAAATTGTAAATTCACATCTGGTTTATCAAAAAACAGCTCAGTGTTACATATGAATATTGCAGCCATGAGGACGCACAAGCTTCATCCACATGGTAATGGAGTTTAGTTATAACTAAACGTCATGTGTTTTATTCTATTATGTGTTAGGAGTAAATAAAACATTGGTGCCCTTTTTTTAGAAAGTACCAACACACTCTCAAAGATATTACTCCACACCCACTTGTACCAAGTACAGATGTGTTTGGGTTCAGGTTCCAGTGCTACAGTAGTTCTTTCACCCAAACTATTGGTTCTTGGGCAGTAAACTGGTTCCAGGGCTGCTTCTAGAAGAAAAAGGCATGTGTGAGGCATATGAAGGGTTGTCTTTCACATTAGCACAGTGTATAGTACTATATTATGTATACAATTATATCATTCAAAATTCTGTGCTTACAATAATATATTGAGGGGGCAATTCTTTGTTTATCCTGTTTGTCCCGACTTACCCTTCCCTCCAATATCTATGGACAACCTTAATACAATCAGCTCTGTTATAATACAAATAAGTCTTCAAGAATCCCTTTGATGTTTTACACTGGAAGATTGGTAGTATTCAAGGAGGAAGAAGAGGAGCTATCCCACTGGAGATAGGGTGAAAACATCAGAAATATTTCATTTGTGGTGATACGCAACCCTGGACAATTTGATTTTGAGAATCGATTTTTGCGTTTGTTTCCCTCATGTCTCACTCTCAACGGTTACTGCGAGGATTAACCACTGCAGCAGGATGTGCCCATTCCCCTGCCTGTTCTCAGTGAGAGAACAGGCAGGTGTAAAATGTGAGAGATAAAAAAAAATCAATTTCATGCCTTATTTACACCCTTTATTTCCTATTTGTACTTTGTAGGACTATGACTATGAGAAGAAGAAACTGCTGGCAACCAGAGGTTGGTGTCTTTAAATGTTTAATAGTTCTTCCTGTCTCTCTCAGATTTCAGAAGCTCTGCAAGTACCTCTGCAGCAACAATTAAGGCACTGTTAAACAAACATTTCATTTTCTAATTGATATATATATAGTTGCTTTATGCAGCGGGTAGATATATTTGAATACTTGTTTTCATTTGAATTTGATCCCAAATCCCTACTGTATTTTGTTGTTTTGCTCATAAAACAGCCACGTATGCAACTGTATTGGATGATTTAATGTCATGATTATCTAGGCTTAAGTAGCCTGATTAGTTTATTCAAGCACATAATGGAGGCTGCACATTAATATCCTGAGCAAAGGCAAGGACTTGCTGGAGAGGGCCCAAGACAACTGATGAAGGGGACCTGTTTAATGGCTGCGCTGTGCCAAAGATATAATAGAATAGGACTGGCACTCCCACTTTATTCACATGGGGCAGATGCACAATGCAGCCAGACACAGTTGTGTGTGCACCCCCACTCACACATGCACAGGAAACACTACCTCATCCATCATGCAGAATGGGAGATACTGGAAGGTCCGCAGCCAAATGGTACTAAATTCCCTCGATGTTGCTTTATGGGATAATGAATCAGCAGTTTGAATGGGCCATCTGCCTAGCAGTCATTAAGACACCCATATGCCACTATATGAATGGGACATTTACTTGCAAAAAAACCACACAGACATAAGCAGACAAATGACAACCCACCAGTTCTAATCCTATTGATATTGTAGTTCTTGGAGTGCTGTCAAAGTTTTTTTTTTTATCACAGATTCACACAAGGATCGAGTTCCAGTGGCCCAGGGTCAATTGTTTGTCATTTGTGTACATGTATCTGTATCAGTCTCAGCATTTTGAGTATTATTCATTGTGCCATATACTGGCAAGGAGAAGAACAATTATTCATTATTTAGAACCTGAACCAAGTTTGTCCAAATGAAAACATCAGAGAAGGGTTTTAAAACGGGAAATGCATCCTAGAAGCAGACAGACAGTGGCCCTGTTAAATGCTGCGTAAGTGTGCAATAATTTCCCTTAGCACAACATGGCATTTTAGCATCATTCAGCTAATTTTATTTTATTTCACTTATTTTTAACTTAATGTAACTTAATGGTTTCAGTTAATTATGATTGCTTTCAGCCATGCAGAGGAAGCCTGTGGTCACAGAGATCCGGACACCCACAGACACCTGGAGTGGCCTTGGTTTCTCCAAGTCCATGCCAACCGAGGCCATCAAAGAGCTTCGCAACGTTAGCCGACGCTGCTACAAACCCTACCTGAGCACCATCAGTAACCTGCAGCATCAGGTACAAAGAATGCAAACATCTGATTTAACAATAAGGAACCAAATCAACCTCCTGATTGCTGGCTTTTATAATTTATTTACTTAAAATTATTTGTTTATTTTAAAAGTTTTGCTGTATGGTTGTTTCCATTAATTTGCTCAACTACTTGTGGTCAGATACTACCATCAGTCACTGGTCAGAAACATGTTCATCTGAACTGTCTTATTTCAACAGCCTGGCTTTGAAAAAGCCTCCTGACCAGCTGCTCTGTAGCTGCTCAGTAGCCAGCAAAGCACCGAACTTAAGAAGAGGCATTCTTCTTTTCTTCTTCAAAACAAGGGAAAGCAATCCAGTCCTTGGATTTATTCATTTTACGTCCACTGAAATATCCTTTGCACAAAGAATTTGTCACTTTTGTCATCCCTTGTAGCCTTCAGCCTCGCGACCTCCGACAGAGACAGATGAGAGAATAGTGACAGATGTACAAGGGTGCTGGCTGCTGTGAGATGTTCGCACATGAAAAAAACTCTGGTTAATTTTTAATGCCATCACAAGGTCTCTCTGTCTCCCTCTAGTCATGGGCTGCTCAGACAGGGAAGGTGTACAGCGGGAGCGACTCTGAGAACTGGAGGGACAGACGTGGATCCACACCCACATCCGTGCCCGTCGCTTCCTCCTCCTCTCCTTCTTCCTCGCCCCCCTCACCCCCGTCCACTTTCTCCTCATCCACCTCCTCCTTCCCTGCGTTTGCTGCCTCTATGACCAGAAAGAGAGATGACAAACCCAGTAAGTGTCACCTGTGTGTGTCTACAAAACAGGCTGGGCAGATTTTAACCTTTTTCTCTGACCCCCCTGATGTCTAGCTGAGAGCTTCCTGAGCAGCAGCAGCTATTTTGAAGGCGTTTGCTCATCCAGGAGGTCGTCAACCTGTAGCCAGCGTAGCCCTTCCCCCCCAGTTACAGATGACCTGCCTGAGCTGCTCAGTCAACTTGGCCTGATTAAGTACATTGATGTATTTGAACAGCAAGAGGTAACTATATGTATGAACCATCGACATAAATAAAGATGGATGATGCGTCGCCACTTCCTCCCATTATAAAAAATGAACCAAAACATCCAGGATACGAATGCTGCCATCTTACATTGGTGAAGTAATTTGGAGCCAGAATCTGCACAGTAGTGAGTGGGAAGCGGAGTTCTAATATTCAGGTCCCTAACACCCACCCACCCAATTGTGAATAGAACTCAGCTTTCAATAATAGCGTTTCCCCATGTTTGTATAGCATCAAATAATGAATTAAAACCAAACTGATCATAAAAATTAAGGACGCTCAAGATACTTTGGCATCACTTTTGGGGAGCTCTCCTGTCATCCGTCTTTATATACTGTAAAGTTTATGGTAGGGCCTTGTGTGTGAAAATACATTTTTGTCATCACTCACACATTCGAAACACTGGTTTAAACTTGGGGTGGCTGTCGGGAACATCTTGCTGCTGAGAACCATACAAACAAAAACAAACAAGTGCACGCACTCTTGTTCCTGCGTAAGCGAATGGGCATCATAATGCAGCTGCTATCTGTGCTCATCCAGATTGACTACCAGACTTTCCTCACTCTGTCTGAAGATGATTTGAAGGAGGTGGGCGTCTCCACCTTTGGAGCCAGACGCAAGATGTTAATGGCAATCACTGGTGAGAAACTGCTGTCCTGTCTCGGACTGAGACCCGCTTCTCCATCTGATAATGTAGTAGCAGTGTTTATCAGAACATTCAAGTTATTTATCTTTCTATTCAGACCTGAACAAGAGCAAGAGGAGGCTGTCAGACACCCCTGCGGTGAAGCCTGGCTACCTGGAAGGTGGTGCTAGTGGTCGACTACCACGAATCAGGGATCTGGACATCTCTGCTGCTCAGAGTAATCGCTGGTAATGAAGAGGAAACCTACCTGTCCAAACCAGAGATACTCAGCAGCTACAGAGGTGCTGCTGCCAGTGCAGAACTTGAATGTGCTTGTCATTTTCTATAAGCATAAAATTGGTTTGACGAGCAGAAATCATACGTAAAGATGTAAAGATTGAGCCCAGTGCCTTTAAGTAACAGCCATAGCCCAAAGTTTTTTTTTTTGTAAATAAAAAAAATCAAAACACGGAGGTCTTACCTTCCAAACATGAAGAAACGCACTGTGTGAAACAAAACATTAACATGGACCACATTGATGCAACATTACTTATGCTTCGATCAAGTCTATGTTAACCACATTTATGCAATTGTAAATAGATATTTACAAATAAAATTACATTGTAATCTAATAGTTACACTAAATAAAATTTTACTGTAAAGGTTTGTCAGTTTCAGCTGTGTCTGTTATGAGAGAGTATTCCAACACTTTTTAACCTTCACATAGTGCCACTTGGAAATGTCCTCAGGAGGCACAGCATTGATTTTCCATAGTTTCCCCAATAACATTCAGCTCTACATGGTCTCCCAATCTCTGGGGCCTATCAAATCGTATTTTAAACTGCATTTTAGATATAAAGCTATGGGTGGTAGGAAACTTTCTAAAGCTCAACCAGGACAAAATGGAAGTTTTAGTCATTGGTATTGAAGCTCAGACAGAGAAACTGGGTGTAAATTGACAATCACTGGCATTAAATACCACGAAACAAGTCAAAAATCTGGAAGATTTGATTCAGAGCTTGCTTGTGAGCCACACATCGCACTTTATACAAAGAATGTTTTTTTTGTCAACTTAGGAATAATGTGTAACTGTTTTTCTCTCAAGCCACAAATACTGCTCTACTACCCGAGAGAGAGAATAAAGCCCAGCTACAACTACTTCAGAACTCATCTGCACAGGTGCTGCCTAAGGCCAGAAGGAGAGCACACATTATAGCTTCCAGTCAGTTTCAGAATAGTTTTTAAGACCCTTTGGTTGTTTTTTAACTTCTCTTAATGGTCTTGGTCCAACCTTTTCCCCAGACTTTTAACTTATGAATCCGCAGGTCTTCTGGCAGTCACCTTTTAATTATCCCAAAAGTCAGAGCTAAAACCCAAGGTAAGATGGCTTTTAATCATTAGACAGACCTGAGGGCAGCACAGATCGTTCATATTTTTAAAAGCAAACTCAAGTCTTGCCTGGATTTGAATTTAATTTATTGACCCTCTTGGTCTATCCTTTCCAGACTGTTTCTTTTAACTTTCTAAATAAATATACTGATTTTCAGTACATCTCCTCTCTTTTACTGTTTTATTATACTACCATTTAACCATTTATGGTGCCTTATCTTTTAATTAGCTTTTATTTTTACTATTTAAATAGTTTTTTTCCTGGCCTTGATGATAGCAGTTACCTCAGTTCAGTTCTTGTTGTAAAGTTTTCACCGTGAGGCTAGCATTAGTGTATGTGTGTGTTTACATATGAATGTACCTGTGGGAGTGTTTTTTTGTGACTGTGTAAAGCACAGTCTCTTGCTATGTTTTAATGAAAACTGCCAGATAGTAAATAGAGTCTGATGGGTTGATTGATTAAGGTGGAAGGACGTGAGGGAAGAGAGACAAAAAAAAGACTGTGAACCATATATGAAAGAGATCCACAGCAGGTCAGGGCCTTAAACCATTACACTTTCCCCTCATAGCAGTATTTTTCATTCATATCAACCACACCAATTCACAACAAACGTTATATCATGATACTTTACATGTAGATTCCCCGTGAGCTGGTCCTCTCCATAAAGGCAAGGCTCAGAACACCAGAGGGCACTGGTGCCTCAAACTGTATGTGGAAGTCACACTAGCTCAAGTATTTGCATGAGAAATAATGGATCTGTCGCAGGAAGAAATACAGTGACATAGGCATTAGGCTCCTTGGTGGACAAGGTGATGTTTGCTTTCAATAGAAGCAAAAATTGGATAAGGGAAAAAAAATGATTTAGAGAATTAAAATGGGTAAAAACATTTATGGGTAATGTGACACTCTTTTAAATGTGGCTCCGTCTCGCCTGACTGCTCACCTATAAGTTCCAATTTAATTTATCGTCGTTGCCAGGAGGGAAACCAGTGGAACGGTTTATGTGTTGTTTCTTGTCTAATTTATTTAGCAGAGGGCTACATCCAGCAATTTAGTACTATCAGAGGGTCCTCGCTGGGAGAGAATTAACAACAATGGTGCAATCGCTCTCTAAATTTGCTTAGTGATCCAAAAAAAAGCTCCACTAAAGGGCACGAGGGGTTCTGATCCATTCAGACACTCCTCAAGCTGGCTGGTGCAATGGCAGCCAAGCATGAAAGAGGGTGTGAGTGGAAGTGGTGGGCTGTGACAGATTAGAGAGAGATGATCCCTGCTTATTACAATGTCTCTGCCAATTACATAGGCTGGCTTTAGACCAGTGATCCTCAAATGTGGTCCTCTGCTTTGGGAGCACTGCTGGACATTTTTCCCTGTCAGATAGTTAATTGCACTCTCCTGTGCCTGTGGGTCCATACTGGCTCTTGACCACAGAGCGATGGAGAAAGCTACCTGCAAGTACCAGCTGCAATCTGCACCCTGAGGACTTTGGAGAGACACTAGGACCTCTCACTTGTGTCAGTCTTTGCACATGGCCCAGTTACATTGTAGATATGCAAAATAAACGTGTTTTCACCCTGGTCTTTTATTTAAACTATTTACTTTTTTAATTTTAGACACAATTTTCTCAAGAAGATGCAGCAAAAGCTTTATATTATACGACATAGATTGGAGAGAGTGACAGTTAAAAAGCTTCTGTTCAAATATCTGGGATATGAATACTACCATCTTCCAATGGTGACACAATTTGGAGCCAGAGTCTGCACACTCGGCACAGGTCAGTATAACCACGGTATCGAATTCCTGTCTATACATCTTCCTGCCCTATCGTGAGCTGAGCTAAGCAGTCAATAATTTCACAGAGTTTTTATAGCATCAAATATCCAATTAAAACCAAACTGATGAGAAAAATGAATATGTGGACATACATCACAATGGTAAGAACTACCTAAAACAACAGAAACCATCTTATTTGAGGTGTGATGAGATTTCAGTTTTGCCCAATTCCTTTTTGAAAAAAAAGGGGAGGAGGGGTTTATGACCTATATTGCATCCCACCACCAGAGGGAGTTCTTACATAAAGCAAACCGTATAAGCCCATAGCTACAATTAATTTTCAGTCAACTTAAAGAGCATTTCTGCATCTTGTAGGTTATCGTTTAGGTTTTATGTCTTTTTACGTTGCTTTCATCTGAGTAAGTTTCAGGCAGTTCAAAAATAAGGAGCAATATACACTGGAACCCAGGACAATCAAGACTGATACAGAACAAAGTGGAGCATTGAATGGATAAAAAAAACCAAATACACATTAAATGGCAAACTTCATCAAGCGGCTCCATTTTTGTCCCCCCAACAAAGACCTATGGTCACATAAACCCCCACTCATAACCAATCACAAGTCTCCTATGTTATGCTCGGCCAACGGTAGGAGTCTAACAGGGAACCCACCTGTGGATAATAATAAAAAGCAGCCAATAATGAAATGAAATGGAGGACTGGAGTGTCTGGAGGATAAAACACAACCATGGATCTCTTTTACTGAGCTGAAGATGGAAGTCACTACAGGAGAGTGAGTGGGATAGAAACAATATTGAGAGTTTAAGCGCAGCTGGGTAAATCTTGTTTAATCTCAGCCACCAAAAGACACATTTTGGTGGCTGAGATTAAAAGTTTAGAGGATAAATAAAATGCCATCAAAAAAGTGAAAACTTTTGGATTTTGATTATATGAAAACATCTACCTTATAAGCTCCAAACCTTTTGTTCATAATGGCTAAATTCTTGTTAGTCTTTTCACTGAGCACGGTAAAATAAATGGGGAAATTAATGATCTGGGAACACGGACGGCCAAGAATAATACAGCGCAGCATACTTATGTGCTTTACTGATTGTCTTTCTACAAACAGTGAAGTGATGAACAGTCTGAAAAGCTCTAAGACTTATTTCAGACAGGAGAGAATAGCGAGTGATGATGTATATTAGAGCGGATGAGATCTGAAAATTGTCCTTTGCACTTTGATTCTACAGGGAAATTTTTTTGATTGGAGATGTAGCATGTACCAAACAATATGAGAACAAAAGGGAACACTCAAACATTGTTGTCGCATTGATTTGAAAACAAGCTAGTGAGCTCGGGACCAGTCTCCCTGCCTGACTGGTTCCAACAATGCAAAGCATCATACCACATACCAAAGATGCCATCTCTTAACATTTTTTATGAAAAGGCACCCAGTTTGACTGAAGTAGGGTAACAAGGATAAGTAATGTATACTGTCAGGGGGGAATAGCTCCACCTCCTTTACATTTAGTGCTGTGATGCAAAACTTCTATGAATACTGCAGTTGTTAGTGCTTAGCGGGCATTTTCAAACGTAGCTCCTCTCTGTCCTAGAGGCTAGCTTACAACATGTACAGTTACTGTCATTTATCATGTTCAGGACACCATTACTCCAATCTTTGCATAGCTAGAAGTTTATTTCTTCTCTATTCATTTTCAAAATATCAATTATTTAACTTAGAAAATCACATTATCTCTACATAATTTGGCTAACACTTAGCATGCTTAATTTGTCAGATCAATCAGAGTGAATCTACTTTTAAGCTTAGCATAGCATGGAGACTGGAAACTGGAGAAACTAGCTAGCCTGGCCTGAAAAAGCAAGATAAAATGTGCCAGTTTGTGGAGGAATACTGTAAATTAGCTCTGCTAGTTGTGGCTTCATATTTACTTAACAGTTGAGAGAGTGGTATCAATCTTCTCATATATCTCTTAAGAGGAACGATAATACACACTTTTCCTTTTAGGTGTGATAGGTATGGCTCCACATCACTAATAAAGAAAAAAAAAGAAAGCCTAGATCATTCAAGCAATGGTAAGCAACAAGGTAAACACTACAGAAAAAAAGCAGCAAAAAACTGCATGTGATGAAAGATTAAAGAGTGTCTTTATAGCTCTTGTCATGTAGCGTGGTGACAGAAGATGCTGCACTCTGGGGTTGCAGAACTGCTTGATGATAAACTCTCCACTAACCCCTTTGTCTACTGTGTCTGACACATTGTGTGGCGAACTGTTGAATACGGTGTCAGAAGATTTGGTTGTCCTCTTGGCCTCGGATTGTTGGTACAATGTGTTTTCAAAGTGCTGAGTGGACCGTTTCATGCCATTGGGGTTAGCTGTCCCATTAAGCCAGTGATATTACAAAAGCACTCATTAAGAGTTTACGGTCTTTTTTGGCACTGCCGGCTTTGTGGTTCTCCTCTGCGAGGCAAATGATAAGAGCATTTTCTGTCGCTATCATTAATGTGTGCTTCTAACAGGGGAGGCTGCTTCCTCAAGGTTGGAAAAGGTCAGACATGATGGAGGGCTTTGATTGTTCTGCCGTGGAGAAGTCTGAGCAAAAAATAAAACCGAATAGCATGACAAATGTTTTTGTGGTTGGGAAAGGGATATGATTTTTATCATCAGGACTTGATTAAATAGGATGAAATGTTAAGCTCGTACTGAAAATGGCACATTAGGAGAACAATAGACTCATGGACACAGACCTGTAAGGTTCAAAAGACACCCAAAGTGCCACTTTTACTTAAAGTTTCAAAGTTACAAATAAAAGTTCACTTAGTTGACATGGTGAAGATTTCATATTTAAATCACTGAACATATCCAATGTCAGGAGGCAGAGCAGAGCTTCTCCTCTGCTTGCCTGATGTCATGTGTCCTCCCAGCTCAGGAGCAGCTTCTTCCTCTAGTGTCCTTGCACAGTCAAAGAGCCTTAGCAGGCCTCCTGACCAATTAGTAAAAGCACAGCTGGCTCAGACGCCGCAGATGTGGACTGTGGGCATTGCAGTTCAGCTTCTCTACACTGCTATCGCTCTGCAATGCAACTTCCTACCTCCTGAGATTGGGAGAAGAACCAAAAAGACACTAGACAGCATCAACATAGCAACAAAGTATTGTAGCAGCCAAAGAGGCATCACTTTCTGTTTGAGATGCATAGAGCTAGACCTGGCCAGGTAAATCTCTCTTTTACAGAAACACGATGAGAAACATGCAACAACAACGACAATACATCATTAGTCTCATTGTTTCCTGGGCTTTCTGGGACATTCAAGATCAACAATTAAATAATTTACAATCCTCCATGAAGTAACAGAACAAGAGGGAGCATCTTATAGCCTGTGAACCGGTTGTGGGAACATTTTTTGAACATTAGAGGGAGCTGACGGTGTAACACAGAACATGGGAATGAAATGCTGATTCGGGTATGGGGAAGGCAACCTGCAATCTGAACTTCCCGGAGGAAAACTTATTTACATCCAGTACATCAATGTTTCTGGGCTCACAGACTGAGCAAAGGCTCTGACATGGACATACAGAGACAGGAGAGAGGGAAAGAATAGGAGAAAAAAGGGAGATGGTGGGGGAGTAGAGTGCTTGAGGTAAGGTTAGGAGAGGTTAAAGATCAGAGGTTTTGGGGGGAGAAAGAAGCAGAAAGAGGACAGTTTGAGCAGAATTCTGACAGGTTCTTGACAATTGTTGTGGAAATGTAATAGGCTCCCTGTTTTCTGTCCGAGGAAAGAGCGAAAAACTTGAAAAGCAAAAGGTTGGATGAGGTTCACTGAAGAGGGACACATAGGAGTAAAGGACAGGGATTACAAGAGCAAGTTCAGGAGCCAAAAGATGTACTGCTGCCAAGGTAACTGGAGGATACACTAGAATGGCTTCAGATCTGTGCTAAGTTAACGGAGTGTCCTGGTTGGCTGATGGCAGATTAAAATGGGGGCAGAGCTACCAAGCGTAGCCGATCTCGTCATCCTTGTCGTCTTCCTCGTCCTCGTCATCCTCGATGGCTCCTCGGGGGTGAATCCGACCCCGTCTCTTCTTCTGCCGGCTCCGCCCGCTCTGTGATGGCTCCTCTTCCTGGTCATCGAGGAGAATGACTGCTCCGCCGCTGCCAAAATCCCCTGATGTCTCCTGGTCCTCATCTGGAGGGAGAAGCATGAACAGAAACAAGGCACCGA
>KV751330.1:654645-676599 GCA_001698575.1 Mola mola | reverse complement strand
TAAAGTTAAAATGTGTGACTAAAGATCATAATAAGGATGCAGAGCAACGGTAAATGTTATGGCACCATGATTATTACACCAAGTTATTTCAATAAGAATGAAAATGGTGAAGAACTATGATTTCCACTAATTATAAATCATATGGTAATATCTGTCAAAACAACCACATTTTTAATTTTTTTTTATTTTAGGACCAAATCATGTAGCCCCCCAAGACAGACGTGTGTGCCAGGTGTAAACCCTCACAGAAATACAATGTCAGAAAAATCAGTTTTACAGTCACACACACAATTGCCAAAGCTCTGTTTGAAATCCCAGGTGTCAGCTTGCCCCCAGAGGAAAACTGAATGTCTTACATTCAGAGCCCACTTGATTGTTGTTTTTAATCCTCTGAGAAGAAAAATCTGTGCGCGTATACACCAGTATGTGTGTGTGTTTGT
Source organism: Mola mola (assembly GCA_001698575.1). NCBI lineage: Eukaryota > Metazoa > Chordata > Actinopteri > Tetraodontiformes > Molidae > Mola > Mola mola. The sequence continues at coordinate 676,159 of KV751330.1, read as the reverse complement.
GTTTTTATGCATGTTTGCACTTCTTTAGAGCAACTAAAAAGAAGGCTGATCTGATTCTGTCAGGCACGCTGAAGCGGCTGTCATTGGTACCACCCTGAGCGGGCTCAGACTGACAATATATTTAATGATACCCCTAATTAAAAGTATAAACCAGTCTCTGTCACCGCTGATTGTTCCTTCAGCCCTCTGGATTTGACAAGGTTTGCCTCTGCCTGCTTCCCCTTGCATCGCTGTCTGTCAATCTCTACCCTCCTTTTTGTTCTTTTCCTGTTTGAGTGACATTTTTTCCATTCAGTTTTTTTTCCAGAGTTTTATAAATGTGCATGAAGGACATGAGCTATTGTCCACTTCATTCTCTAGCTTTGTGCATAAAGAGGTTGTTTTCCTGTGGCATTGCTACTGCAAAACATGGAAAGGTTTTGAATGTTCAAAGAGCTGGGATGACTTCTAAATCTCAGCTATAGTGTTGGAAATAACAAATGAGGGCCACCTGTCACTTATATGCAAATACACTGAATCCTACAGACACATTAGGCAAGGAGGGAGATAACCCCGTACAGTCCCTTTCTTCACTCTCTGTCTCACACATACCCACTAATATCTGGCTTTTCTCATCAATGAGACAGGGCGCAATCAGCATTCACATCCTGTCAAATTACTCTGCAGTAGGCATGAGTACTTTTCTCTGTTGGCTCTGATCAGCAGCGTAGGGAACATGGCACCTTGGTAGACATGATAATTCTCGTTTTGCCAATATTAGGAGTGCTGTTTTTTAGCCAACAAATAGCAAACTTTCTTCACCACAGAAGAAGAAGACAGCACATTCTGATGCCGCGCAATTATTTAACACATTGGCTAAGAGAAAAAACCCCACCAACATTGGCAAGGTGCAGGAGAGAAAAAAGACTATTCAACAGATGTTCACAGATTTTTCTGACTGCTGATTGTCATCTTTTTGTTTCCTCATAGATAAAAAAAGAGATGATAAAGTGTTTTGTTTATGTTTTATGTTAATAAAGAGTAAAGGACGACTCGCCCACTGCAGGCTGCCAATTTCCCAGTAATTTAATGCCACTCATGATGTTTCGAGCAAACACTGCTCCTGATCAGACCAAAGAAAAAAGAAAGTGTAGCGCTATCTTATATACATACAGTACTTAGGCAGTCACACGATAAATTACATGGTCAGTCAAAACAATAAAAATATGCGAAATCCAATGTATTTACATACACAAATGAACACAGTCTGAGATAGAATACAAAAAGTTGTGTTGTTAGGAGTCCATTTAATGATAATGTATGTCAATAACACAAATTAAAACACAAAAATTCTTATACATTTTATATGAAAGGGAATAAAGGGAGTGCGTTTAGCACCAGATTAGGTCATCATAAAGTTTGTAGAATAAAGAAAATAAGACATGCCTTTGTTTTTGTTGATTAACAAGTTGTGGATGCAGTCTGATGAGGTCATTGACATAGATAAAATAGACAATGTGTTACCACTTCCTATCTAGTTCCCTTCTGTACACCTGTCCAGCTGTCAGTCACGAGGATTCATCCAATTTTTATAGCATCGAATAACTAATTTAAACCAAATTGATCAGAAAAATGAAAACCTGAACATATATCAGTGAGATAAGAAATACTTATTGGACACAAACCATCTTTGGAAAAAAATGTATTTGATTTATTTGAGGGGTCGATCGAGATGCTTTGGCTTCTCTTTTTGTCTTCCATCTTTATATGCGGTCTCTGGGTGCGCTACACCATTTGTTTAAAAAATGGAAGGCCAACACGCTTTGCAGGTTTATGTACATTATAAAAGCAAATAGTGGATGTGCTAATATTGGTTTAAAGCTGGTTGGGACAATATAAAGATATTTACTCTACCGGAGAGAGAAGAGTAGCTTGGACCCAGTGTAAAGACCTGAATCACACTTTATACTGCCTGGAGATAAAGACATCTAAGGCATCATGCACTGCAGACACACAAGCACAACACGCATGTACATACACACAGACAGACACACCACAGAACCAGAGGGAGGTTTTAAGTATGTTTTTCCATGCTATGCTGAAGGACGTTAACGTCTCTCCTGTTTTTGTTCAGTCATATTCCTCATTCCCTTGCCAAACAATGTTCACCATCCAAACAAGTCTGCAATCATACCAACATACACACACACACACAAATTTTATAGCTGTAGTTTGGGATTGTGTCGCAGCTGTGCCGCAGCTGGTATAAAATAGAGGACGCCCCAGGTAGCACACCGGAGTTCTGGAGTTGTGGAGGGGACAAATACACATTTATCAGGACAAGCTATCCATGTGACATTACCTTTGGAGCAACACAATGGCTGTGTGTGTGTGTGTGTGTGTGTGTGTGTGTGTGTGTGTGCATGTGTGTGATATAATCCCTCAGGTATAGACAGATAACATTTCAGAGAGCTCTCCCACAGTCTGCAGCAGGGAGATGGGGAGCAAAATACCAACAGCTGAACATTTCTGACTTAGAGTTAAAATTCTTCCTCTGTCAGTGCAATCTTCATTTTATTTGACAATTCTTCATCTCCACACCAGTTTTTCTTCTCTTTACGTTCCCTTTTGTTCCCACTTAATGCCATTTAACGCATTGCTTTTTTTTGCTTTTGTGATTTATTTTGTTGCCTTAAAGCTTATTTCCTTCAGTTTTCTGTTTATTTCTGATCTCTCTCCCTTCCTAATTAAATTTTCTGAGATCCTATAAAAAGCAACTTTTCACACCTATAGAGGCCCATCAATTTAAATGTTTCTGTTTTTCCATTTAATGTCCACTTCCTTCTTACTCCATTGCTCTCTCCTTCTTTTCCTCCCAAGTCTCTTGGAGTTCTCACTGCTGCCTACAATTAGCCTCAGTGGACATCCTTATCTCTCTTTGTCCTTGCCAAGACCCAAATTATTTCGGACAGGCCTGACACAGCTGCCTGTCTTCAGAGTCCTTTTGTTGAGTAGTGAATCAGTTGGCAGGAGCTGCAGACACTCAGACACTGAAGGACACAATGCACAGAGATAAGACGCCCTTTAACCCTTGTGGTCTCCTTCTTTGCAAGCAGCAGCAAAGATGTCAGACAGAAAAATGCCTCTCCAAGGGCAGTTAGAAAGATTAGAGTTGATGTAGGACCGAGCAAGTGAAGCTGCTGTCAGAAGAAAATCTCATCATGTTTTGCTGAATCACTCTACAGAAAAATTTACAGAGACACAGTATCACTGGATGAGGTTGCTTTGACTCCTAAGCTCAATGCAGTCACATTTTCTCACTGAGCAGAGTGACAAATGTCTCTCACAGCACTAATTCTGTGGTTTGAATTTTTTTGTGATCTTTTCTGAGCTTCTGCCATTATTATGCTTTTAGATCTCACAGCAGCATTCACGTACACAGCAGACCAAATCGTGTCTCGCCTGCAGCACACTGTTGGCATCAAAAGCACTGCTCCGGAGTGGTCTAGGGTCTGCCTGTCTGACAGGCATCGTCTCTCCCCTGTGGACTTCCTCAGGGTTCAATTCTTGTGCCAAATCCTCTTTTCTTTTAAGAAAGCTTCACTTAGAAGCATTTTCAAAAAATAATGCCTCTCATTCCATTGTCACACAGATGACACACAGGCTTAGCTTCTTTTGAAAACAATCCTCAAATCATTGATGGATTGTTTGAAGGACATCAAAGGTTAGACGGCCTCAGTCAATGCGCAGATCAAATTATCACTAAGGGTATGCAGCGCTTTCATGATATGTGTGGCACACGATGACAGATGACAGACACAGTTAGGTCTAGAAGTATTTGGACTACGACACAGTTTTTATAATTTTGCCTCTATAAACCACCAGAATGGATAGGAAATAAATAATCAAGATATAATTGAAGTGCAGACTTCTAGTTTTGATTTAAGAGGTTTCACAAAACTATGACATTTACAGTATTGGAATTATGGCCCTTTTAATTAGATCACCTCCATTTTCATCCTTTGCAGTCAAAGACTGCCTGAAGTCTGGTGCCCATGGACAACACCAGTTTTTGCCCTGGAGATGCTTTGCCAGGCCTTCACTTCAGCCACCTTCAGTGGCTTCATGTTTGTCTGACTTCAGTTTTCTCTACAGTAATTGAAAAACGTCTCTAGGTTGTGATGTCTGTGAAGATTCTCAGTCATCCAGGTCATGGTAGTCTTGGTGTTTTAGGTGAATGCAACTGAACTTCTTGTAGTTCCTTGAATTCAGGTAGGGAGTCCCCAGTATTTAACCTTGTGGAGGATCCTTCTCACTTAGTGTAGTGGGAAAATAGTACAATGCTCCGCCCCCAATCTGTGTGACCCAGATCCACCCACCATCTGTTGGGTTGTCACTCCCCACGGTAATCATGTGAGTTGCTGGTTTCACATGAGCCAAGCTGTGAACTGTGGTTAAGTTTCCTGGGGAGGGATTTCAGAACTGTATTGTATTTGGTAGACAGTCGATGTCTGAAGCCTCCTTTACTCCTCTCTCAAACCATCTATCCTCCCTGTCCTACACATGGATATTCTCATTCTCAAAGGAGTGTCCGTTCTCCTTTAAATGTAAGTGGACTGCTGAGTCCTGGGTGGAGGAGCTGGCTCTCCGGGGTTGAGCAATGCTTTGTGGAGAGGTTGTTTGGTCTCTCTGGGTTGGGATCAGGTGACTGAGTTGGCCATTGAAGAATATTCCATTTCTTTGCCTTTAAAAAGTCTTGAGTTTCTTTCACTGCATGTTTAGGGTCATTATCCATCTTCACTGTGAAGCACCGTTCTATCAGTTTTGTACATTTGGCTGAATGTCAGCAGAGATTAAAGCCCTATACACCCCAGAATGTATTCTGATACTTCTGTCAGCAGTCACATCATCAATAAACACCAGTGAACCTGTTGCATTGGCATTCATATGTGCCCATGCTATAACACTGCCTCCACAAAGTCTGGCATATAGCAATGGGATGCTTATGGATCCAGGACCATGAGCTGTTCCTTTCCTTCCCCATACTTTTCTTTTTGAATCATTCTGATAGAACTTTAAAAGCCTCTGTTGTTGTAAACCCTCTGTATTTATATTCATGAGGGTGTCTCTTGATTGTAGATTTTGACAATGATACAACTACTTTCTTTGGAGTATTCTTGAGCTGTTTTGCTGTTGTGAAGGGGTTTTTCTTCACCAAGGAAATGATTCTACCATTATCCACTTCAGTTGTTTTCGTTTTGTCTTTCAGACCATTGATTTTGTTGAGCTCACCAGTGCATTCTTTTTCTTTGTTTTTGTTTTGTCAGCCTAATGATGACCTTCTTCACTTGAATTGATATCTCCTCGGACTTCATATTGACAGCTCCAGTCAAACAGCTGCCAAATTCCAAATTCCAACACCTGAAATCAAATCCACACCTTTAATATGCTTCATTTGTCATGAAGTAACAAGAGAATGGACCACACCTGGCTATGGGACTGCTTATCAGTCGAGTTGTCCAAAGCCACTGAAAATGGAGGCATTTTGCATCAAATGACTGCAGTTCCTAAAATGCCATAGTTTTGTGAAACATCTTAAATTAAAGCTGAAAGTCTGTCCTTCAATCACATCTTGACTGTTTTATGTCAATCCAACTGTGATGGTGTATGGAGGCAAAATGATAAAAACTGTTTCATTGTCCAAATACTTCTGGACCGAACTGTAAAATCAAAATTTGTGGTTTAACATCACAGCCCTGTGCAGCTTCTTATGTCGGCCTACAGGGAGAACAGACGCAGGTTGCTTTTTGCGACTATTGATTGTTTTATACTCTTGGTTTTTTTATGTGATTGTAAATAAGAATAACCTACATATTTTTACTCCTAGGTACACAAAAGTGTACCTAGGAATAAGTAATAAGAGGCATAAATTTGATATTTCTTTAAGTGACAAAAAGCCAAGAACCTAAATTAACAATTCCGCTGCTGATTAAGTAAAGCCTTCACCATCATTCATTCAACAAATATGCGTATATTATTAATTAAGTAGTGGTGAAACTCGATTAAAAATAAAAAATCAAATTAATTAGAGGCTTTTATAAATTAATCGTATTTTAATCACATTTCAATATTTGACACAAGAAGTACAAAATTTAAGTTTGGTAGATGAGCAAATCAATACACATAAGTTTAAACATCTAAATGTTGTTTATCTTCATTCAGCCTGCTACACAGACCGACAGATCAGTGCAAAAAACACAGAGAAAACATAGTTTGTTTGAGAAAAGTGGAAATTGTAACCATAGAAAAATGCCAAAGTATTGATTGACTTCAATTGCTCCCATTTTTCAAACATCCTGTATGACAAACCAGACTAAGCAAAAATCTTTGTTGCAACACACTAAGAAGCTATAAGTGTTGCTTTTCACAGATTCAGTTAGTGAGTCATTCCACATACATGAAAATAATCCCATTTCAGTCCTCGGTGCAGGCATCTCCAAAGTGCCTGGAGGTGGTCTTCTGCACGCTCAAAGCAAATGTTTGGTGTTCCAAGTCATCATCTATAATATGAGCTGTCACACCGAGGTAATTGTTGTTGCTAACAGAGTTCCAGTGATCCCCAGTCAGAGCCACATCCTGTTTTACTTCCCTTTCGTCCTCTCATACAGCTGCTGGATTTTTTTCAACGCTGTCTTTCTGGACGGCCGTTCGTAATTTGCGTCAGCCGATGCAATCTGCAGCGCCTCTTGTAACCCCTTATCTTCTACCACGGAGAGTGGTCTACAGTCCACTACAATCCATCTCGCCAGTGAATTAGTCAGTTTGTCCGACGTGGACATTTGTTTCTGAATCTGAAACCTGACATGTGGTTGAGTGTTGACTGGCGACACTGCTTGCTTGTATTAGTAACGTTATCGACCTGCATGTTAGCCCCAACATGTTTTGTGTTGAAGTGGTAACGAAGGGTGGAAGTGCTCCTATGATACAAAGAACAGCATTTTTGTTTGTACTTCCATCTGGAAGTTGTTTATATTTAAATTTCCCTTCCACCAGTCTCATTTGCCTTGTCCACCATGCTTATCATGACTTTGACGTCACATTGTTTGTCGGTATCATCTGTGTGCCTGGAACTCGTGCACTGAGAAACGTTTGATTATGTTGTGTGATTAACATTTTTTAATGTTTTAAATGCGTTATTTTTTCTGTAATTAATTAATCGAAATTAACGGGCTAAAGTCCCAGCCCTATAGTTAACATTTTGTACATTTTGTAATAACTTATTTTCCAGGTTCTGTAAATATATATTGGCAATATATCCAAAAATTCTTTTTTGAATATATTGCCAATCAGGCTATGACCCATACAGAGGTAAGAAAGAGGATGTGTGGGGCAACTGGTGTGTAAAACTATGAAGAAAACTGAAACAGTACTTTGTCAGCCCCTGTGTAACTACTCATACCTCATGTGTTGCGGAAAGCATCACCTGAAGGCAAAAAAAAAAAAAAAGCATAAAAAGCTGATAAAAGCTAGAATCTCATCAGCTTCAAGGATCTGGAAGGGCTTTTGTTTAAAATGTAAAACTTATTCATTATTATCAGCAAACACCACTATCAAAAGTAAAAAATCAGTGATGGATGTTGCAGCCATCACTGCAGCCTTGCAGCCTTTGGCTGAGGAGCTGCTATTTTAGACCTTCAGAGAGAAATTTTCATATTGCTGAGTCCTTAATCCTAGAACAGCTACGTTCTGCGCTCAGCTACATCTGGATATGTTCATGCTCGCAGACACAGACATACAGAGTTAAGATATGCTAGCAGACTGCCTGCAAGACACGACATTTGCTTTCACACAGGAGAAGAATCGATGAGAAAATATCAAACACTGAATCATGGCCGGGAATTACCTTCTTATACCTCTTTCTTCCTTCCTCGTGCCCTTTCTTCCAACACTTTCTCATTTCTGTTGTATTTCAAGCACGAAAACTCAAATCTTTAGAGCCTGGCAGACAAAAAAAAGACTTGCAAGCAGTATTTTTTTCAGAGGATGTCACTCACATAAACTACCATTTGTGAAAAGTAACACACACACAATAAAATGTTGAACAATGTTTTGTGCTACATATCAGGAAATAGATTCCGTAATATGAAATCTTGTTGCTTGATTAGCAGCCAGTACTTCTCATTGCATATGCTCCGAACTACAAACAGACTAACTGAACCAACCAGGTCGTTCCAGTAGAAAACGATTTATAATAGGCAGGCCAGAGGAAGTGCTTCTTTTTTTCCCCTGAGTTCATCAGAAAAGACACTATGCTGTGGAGAAGGAGCAATAATTTAAATCTGAGGATGTTGTGCAGAGCAATATGTGAAATCATTAACATCACCCCTGCATGCCGCTTCTTCACATCTTTAGGTTATTTCAACACGTGGACACAGTATATCAGAATATCAAGTACAATTTTGCTAATTCAACTACTTAAGTTGAACTTTAAATCAGTTTTATGTCAAATGATATTTGTTTAATTTTTAATAAAATGGTGAAGTAAAAATATGCCAACACAGGAATGATGGATAGAAAACCATCAACAGCATAGATTCAGTTACTGGGCAAGTTCTGAAGTTACTGTACACGGACGTGCCTTTTTTTTCTTCTGTGATGCTTATTTATGGATGTTAAAGTGATGAGTCACACAAAAGCATTATGAAACATAGATGTCACTTTCTGCTGCAAATTTCTCCCATTTGGTCTTAAAGGTTTTTAAGTACCTCCATTTGTTTTGTGTCTCAGCTACTATGAGAGCTCCAACAACTGACAAGTTGGTAAATGCTCCAAATGAGTGGGCCACGGTACAACAACTCTATTTTACTTCTTTCTCTTTGACCTCTCGCAGCATCTTTTCCTCAAAGCCCCTGCGCCACAATTCTAGTTCAAACTTCTGGGATAAGATCAGGGAAACGTCATGGATTTTGTTGCATATCTGAATCCCATCTCTGCTGCAGGTTGGTATCCATTTGATTTATGATCCATGAAAGGTACAGTCGCTTGTCTGTAATTGGCTAAGGATGATTAGTCATTTGCTTAGACGGATGTAAAACAAAAACCGAAACCAAATCAACTTAAAATCTGAAGTATGTCACGTGTTGACATGGCAATACAAGTCAAAGTCAAAGTCAAAGTACCTTTATTTGTCAATTCTGCCATATGTTCGGCACGTACAGAGGGTTGAAATTGCATTTCTCTCAGATCCACGGTGCAGCAAGTAAACATTAGAAAAAAAGAGGGCATACAAAATAAGCTAAAAAGGAACTGGGTGACTTAGACGCGGCGAGGAGTTGCAAAAACACTGTAACACACAAGACAAAAAACACGAAAGCATCGTTCTGTTGGGACAGAGAGGAGCCGCTGTGTGTGCAAGCGCCGCAATCTTGATTTGTATATCATTTGTATAACATATCATCACATCAAAACTAAAAAGAAAGAAAAAAAAGAACAGACTATATACATTTTAAGTACATTTGGAAGTTTCTTGTATATTCTTTCACCTCCGTAACATTGCTAAAATCTGGCACATCCTGTCTCAACAAGATGCAGAAAAACTAGTTCACACATTGTTTACTTCCAGGCTGGATTACTGTAATTCTTTATTTTCAGGTTGACCTAATAAGATTTTAAAAACGCTTCAGTTAATCCAAAATGCAACAGCGCGTGTACTGACTAGAACTAATATCAGACACCATATTTCCTCCGTACTGGCTTCTCTGCGCTAGCTCCCAGTTAAATTCAGAATAGAATTTAAAATCCTTGTCCTCACCTACAAAGCTATTCATGGTCAGGCACCATCTTATCTTAAAGAGCTCATAGTACCCTATCACCCATCCAGAACCTTATGCTCCCAGGATGCAGGGTTATTGGTGATCCCAAGAATCTCCAAAAGTAGAGGCAGAGCTTTCAGCTATCAAGCTCCTCTCCTATGGAACTATCTTCCAGTCTTGGTGCGGGAGGCAGACACACTCTGATTTTAAGAGTAAACTTAAAACTTTCCTTTTTGATAAAGCTTATAGTTAGGGCTGGCCTCTCTAGCCCTTAGTTATGCTGCTATAGGCTTAAGTTGCTGGGGAAACACTCCATGAGGCACTGAGCTCTCTTCTCTACCCCCTCTGACTCAGACTCCATCTCTGCTCCTCTAAATGTCCATATCCTTACACTAACTTTACTTCTTCCCCTGAGTCGTTGTGCTTTATCATCCTGCAGGTCTTTATAGGTCGCGGTGGGAGCTGCTGCTGTGGTCCTGCCTGATGCCTCCTGGCTACATTAGGACAGGAGATCCTGTGACTTGGATCCTAGGCTGGATTTCCAAGTGCAAATCGGGATCCACAGATCACAATGGCTTCTGGATCAATAGACTACACCTGCTTCTGGATCACTACACTTCACATATCCCTGGATTTACAGATTCTACATACTCTTGGACTCAGTGACTACATCAGCAACACTCAGATCTTGCTACATGGACTATAATGACTCCTGGACCAACAGAGTACACCTGCGTCTGGATCACTAGACTTCCCATACATCCGGATTTATAGAATCCACAGACTGGGACTTCTTTATACATTCTAAGTAAACTGTTATTATCATGTTGTTGTGTTTTGTACAAGTGACATCTATCGCACGTCTGTTCGTCCTAGGAAGAAGGATCCCTCCTCTGTGGTTCTTCCTGAGGTTTTTTTATTTTCCCTGTTTAGGGTTTTTTAAGTTTTTCCTCACCCGGTTAGAGGGTCTAAGGGCAGAGGATGTCACATCTGTATAGTTTGTCAAAACCCAGTGAGATAATGTGTAAATTGTGATTTTGGGCTATACAAATAAAATTTGATTTGATTTGATTTGATTATATAATTTTCCACAGTCATGACACTGTAGCTGCACCTAAATGTCAGGGGTGTGATGATACACCATATTCAATTTTTCAATACAAACCATACACAGGATACACAGGACACGATTCAATATGTATGATGATACATTAATATAGCAAAAGTCTTACTGATTTATTTATTGACCATTAGTATATTGAATGGTGCTTTACCATTGCAGACAGACCATAATTTAACTTTTGGGAGGTTTCTTGTTTTTTCCCTGCACGTTTTTTTAAATCATTTATTCAGTTCTTGTGAAATAAGTCATCATTTGTATATTGAACTAGATGATATTTAATGAAAGAGTATAATCATACAGTACGAAATAACTGAGGCTTCACGATACGATTAGCGCAATTCCTGATGTCACATGGTGCCATGTCTATGTACATATCAATTAATCATTTATTTGTCATTATCTTGGCCTCAATCATCAGTTTCAAATTTAATTCAAAAAATAATGCTGACTTTGTATATTAGAGATCTTTATTGTTAATTTGGTACAAATATGCAGCCACAGATGTTGCGATTGTGATTTCCATTGGGAGACTACTGACTGAAACTTTCCACCAATTACAAATAGGAACGATCCCACCTGCCCAGTGTGTCCTCCAGATTTTTGTAATGTATAACTCCATCTCTCAGGAGACGGCAGACTTGAATTTCCCCACGGGTCCCCTTTATCTTGTGTAAATGATTAACAAAGTTTGTCATTTGAAGGAACAGGAGTGGCTCTCGCTCTAGACAGAGGAAAAGGTGGGTCGTGATCACCTTGAGACATCAAGAGGGTGGTCTGATCCGATCAAAAAGAAAGGTAGATGGAAACAAAGACAGGAGGAATAGGAGGCAGTGGACTGACATGACACTTCTTAACAAGGTAACAGAGGGAGAAAGAAATGAACAGAGGCAGTCAGATAGGAGATATGAGGAAGATAGAAGGTCAGATTCATTAAAAAGATACAAGGGTATGTTTGATTTTCTTTGCCCCGAGCTATCAGCTCCCCAGAACAATCTCGCAGTCAGTGAGTTAAGGTTAGCCCAGATAATGATCAGTAATACAGTGTCTGCACGGACCGGGAGTCAGGTAGGGAGAGAGAGAGAGAGAGAGGTGAGACAAGAGTACAAGGAAAGAGCCAGTTTACTTTTAGCCGGAAGAGTGAGACTATTTTCGCAAAGTGAGCTCTGAGAATTTGCTTTTAGGACTTGGATTATGGTTCTTAATGAGGTTTACATTCAGACCATGGAAGTTAAGCTTATTAAGTGTAAATTAGAGTGTGACAACAGTTAGTCTTAAAAAAAAAAAAAAACACCCAGAATTTTTCAATGTCTTCCAAAAATCCTTTTACAGCTGATATTTTGGCTTGTCTGTAAAACAAAAAATGTGGGTGTGACAAATAATGTTAACTACGGCTATATTCTATTCAAGTGTCAGTGACGACTCTGGAAGTGAAGCATCTAAATGGAATTCTGCCATCATTCATTTTTTATCATTTAGATCCGTGCTTTTCCTACTGTGACACGTACCCTTGGCCATTATTTCATGTGAGTTATATCAATCAAAAAAGTCCTAAGGTGAACGGTAATCAGGCTAAATAGAAGATCTCTGCTGGAAAACAACAGATGTATAATGGCGTCATTAATTTTAGGCATCTTAAAATATGTGGTCAATGCTGAATTCTGTTACTGCTATCAGGTTAATTATAGGAATGAATGATATGATGTTTGTGTAAACAATCCACCATAGAGGTTAGACCTCAAGTCCACTGTTATACATATTTAGCTATTTTAGACAGCCAAACAGTTACAAATGCAGCACCTTTATTATATGTGTGGCACAGGATATTAAAGGATCTAAAATCAGAATTTATAGTCTCACAGCCCTGTGCCAGCTTCTTATGTAAGCCGACAGGAAGTGCAAACTCGGGTTGCTTTTTGAGACTACTGACAGGATACAAGAGTTGTTTTATGCTCTTGGTATTTTGTGTTATTGTGTCTATTCATAGTGTTTCCAGGTCAATCAGCAAGTAGGACTTAGTGCCCTCGTTAGGACACTTACAACGTTTGATGACGGACAATTTTACTGTGTCAGAGGGGCTGGAAAATGTAAAACATAAAGAAATGGCAAATGATTCAGATCAAATATTGTTTTATTGTTTTAGAACAGCGGTAATCAAAACTGGGGCAGGTGAGCTAGTTCCTTTCCTTTCCTGTGCTTCTCTTCAACTTTAGGAGCACGCACATTTGAAAGTAGGTTGAAATGTCCGACAGTCGGTTAAAACAAAAGTAGGTTATGCTTCTTCTGCGTTACAAACAGTTTGATGAAGGAAAGTAAAGATGAATCCACTTTTTAATCCCCTGTGTTTTAAAATGTTGTCTCTCAGCCTCCTTTGCCACAGAGCTCACCTGATAGTACTCTAGAAGAAATCTTATTTAAGGAGCAGGGCGTGATTTCAGACAAAGCCTTGATTCCTGACCCGTCTTTCTTTCGACTCTATTTGAACTGAATGGAACAGAACCTTAATTACTAACATCGGGAACATTTGGGTTTACCTGCTATTTCTTGCCAAAATGACTGCTGTGTTAGCGTTCTATTGTGACAACTCTGACGCAGTGCCAACAGAATTGTCACACATTATTTCACGCATTACCTCTTCTCCTTTAACACCTAAAACCAAACACAAGCCGACAGCTCATTAAAAAAAGAGTTGAGTTGGTGGCATTGGTGTTGAGAATCGTCTTAATTTACTTTTCTTGCATTTGCGCCTGTGCAGCTTTTCTACCACTGTGTTCGATGCCTCTAATTATGTCTCTAAGTAGCAGAAATTCTCACATAAATCCATACATTTCAGACTGTAGATATTTGTGTTAACTTTTTTAATATGAACTTTTTATGTTTAGCAAACAATTACTGTTTTGCATCATCACAGCTTGTCACACTACAAACAGAGTAAATGTTTGAACAGCAGAACTTTTTTTCTTGTTTTGTGTTTTTGAGGAGCGCCTCAATAATAAACACTACAATGTTCTACAGGCACTCAAAATCCCTAAGCAATTGGCATGTTTTATGAAAGGACAGGAAGCATGGAGTCAGGAGCGAGGACAACACAATCTGTCCTCCTGTGTGCTCCCTGTGGAGTCAAGACAGAATCGCCAGGAAGGATCTAATTTAGCAAGGGAATTTAGTCCATTCAGCCTGTAAGAATCCTCTTCGTTGTGTCTTTGTTCAACAGTAGCTGATTGAAAATTAAATATTGTTGTTAAGAAAAATCTCATTGACAATAACCAGCGCAGGCCTTTACACTTGATCACCAGCAGAATTACTTTGAGTCATCATGCCAGACACTGATGATGTTCGGCATCACAGCAGTGGTCCCTCAAGGGAGGACGACACGCTAAATTAAATCTCAGCTTTCCTGACAGCCATACAGCAGCCATGGATTTTCTGAACAAATTCAGGCTCACCTGATCGTGAAAAAACGTCTTAATTTTTCATTAGAATAAAGATTCCACCAACCACCAGGCCCGTCCTGTCGGTGACCCACGTTAAACGTTGCACTATCTGACCCTCTGTGATACTCCTTCTTTAACGACGGACCACCGGTTCACTATAAGAAATCACACCGTGGGGTGGTGTTCTGACACTGTTGTATTGTTCTGCCGTCACTGTGGCAATATTGTGCAATCTCTGTTTAAAAAGGCCTAAGTGACGTGTGCCCCACACGACCACTGACGCTGTGAACAGTAAAGGTCATCAGTACGGTTGAGGCTGCAGCAGTGAAACAATATAATATTTCAGCCTAATATTTCAGCCTCCAACTCTCTCGTCGTATAAAATATTCATCCTGCTTTCCAAATCAACGGTAGACTCAAACACTCGCTTGCTGTACCTCTATTGTGGTTAAGAAAAGCAAAGAGAGCTTCATCCACTTTCTGACCTTAGTCCTCAGCCCCATGGCACCTCGCAAAAATTATGGGAGCAACTTCCAGTCACTGCACACGAATCAGTGTTTTCTACAGTAACGCCACACAAATCCTCTTTCTTAGAGCAATTTCAAAATGTTTGGGAACACCACCTGTTAACGCTACGCCTCAGAGGAGATAATGTGATCATACTTCTGCTATTGGGTATGGGAGGGCGATCCAAAAATGGCCTCAGATAACCTGCATTGTAGCATTTCAGCTAATTCTCATCTCCACTGCTACTGTTGGTGAAGCAATGAACAGTGTGGGAAGCACTGAGACATAACAGTGTCAGTATTTCCACCGTAATAAGTGTTCTGTGAAAGGCGATGCCACAAGTCTCTCTCCCCTAAAGCAGAAACAGAGCCTGGTCAGAGCCTGAAAGTGCAACATCACTGGGTTTTAGTTTCAGCATTAGGTGAAATGCAAAAGGCTCAGTGCACATGTTGCAGGGCAGGGGGGATCTCGCAGCTACATAAGCAGCACTGTGGAAAGTAAAATGCTGTCACAATTTTTCTGACCTTTTTAATGTGTTTGTAATTACATGCATAGCCCAAATCTTAATATAGATGGGAGGGCTTTCCTGAGTTGGCTTTTTGACGAAAAAAAAAGAAAAAAAAGGGGCTCATATGCAGCGTTTTAGTCTTATCAACTTTAGTTTTTGGCCACAAGAACAGTTACTTTTTTCGGGCACATGGTAACTTTGTCCTTTAAAGCACAAATTTAGCTCAGCAACACCTGAGAGTTAGTATAACTGAACAACTAAAAAGGTACCAGAGCTCTATAATGAAAGACCCTAAAAAAACTGCCAGCTGTGTCAGTTGAACATATCTGTTAAATATTTTGTTAAATCAGAACGAAATTACATTAGAAAGGACCACTGTTGTCCGCCACTCACCAAAGTCAGCTATTGGTTGTAACCAGTTTACCACTACTTCCGTTATCACACCTGAAATTAAACCCACGATCATTTCTACAGCAGCAACCTGAGAATAAAATGGATAAAACACTGTGCCCAGTGAGGTCACATCAGGTATATTCAATCAGGCTCACGGCCTGTTCAGCGCACAAGTGCAATAAATTAAGGCTGCAGCAGCTTTTCAAATAACATTTATGGTTTTATTTGATTTTTACTGTGATGACTGACAGACCTTTGTGTTTTCATCTCACTGTACCTTAATCAAATACTGACCTTGAAGAGTCTCAGATGAACTGCATGAATTGATAACAAGAGCACAGAAGATATTTCATATAGATGAAAATATCAATGGTCAGTAAAGAGAGTGGGCTCAGCAAAGTCAAAGGGTTTCCCGACAACCAATTCTTACTAGTTGAAAGTTGTTTTCAAAATAGAGGTCGTTATGTAAGAAGAACGCAGAGAGAAGGCGTCTGCTGCCTTACAATGAAACTTGTATCTTATATTGGAGACGAAGTTGACTGTTGCCTACGAAACTAGTGGTAAAGGTAGTTGACTAGTAGATTAGTGAAACCCCTACAAAATGCCATGTAACAAAACCTATATATCATCAGGGTCTGTTTGTCAGTTTTTCAATTCCTGTTTTATTTTGGTCGTGTCTTGGTCGTATCACTGTTTTCCTGTCAAGTGTTTGGCGCCTTTGTGACTCACACACCTGTGTCCCCTTTCATTAATCCCCTGTGTATTCTCTTTCCGTTCGTAACAGCGCTCCAGCAATCTCCTCGTGTTTGACCCCGCTTGTTTTTATTTACCAGTTTGTTCGCTGATTTGGATATGTTTGCCTGTTCTGTCTGCGTACCCGTGTAGTGACCCAGTTTTTCATACTAAACCATTACTTACTTCTGATCCTGCTACTGTGAATCCCTTTTTGAAGGCATACAAACATTCACAGAAGCACTTTATCAATGTACAGTAAATATGACTTTACTAGTAATTTTTTTTAAATTTTTTCGCAGAAACTATTGGCTCAAAATAAGTCAATTGAACTTTGCTATACTTTGAAGACTTGCTCCCAGAGACAGATAAACCAATCAGTGTCAGATTCTAGTATATTCATATGTTATGGGACCTCTAGTGTTTTAGCCATAGTGTCCAGAACACAATCTGTTTTCTGTCTGTCTTAAATTTATTTCTATAACATCAAAAGCAACAAAACAAATATGTTTACATATTTTAAAATCAATCAACAAATTGTTAAATTGGGTCTTGCCTCGTCCCTAAAGACACATTTCCATATATTCCATCTGATCCTCTGAGTCTTCATGACATCAATTGCTGCTGTGGCTTTGAAACACAAGAATGTTGTTTACTGTCAAAATTACGCAGAGGTGAGTGAAGAGCAATATTTAGCAGTGTGATATGAATATTCCAACCTGTGAAAAACCTGTGACTACACAGAGAGGTCAGTGAAAACACCAAACTTTTGCAATCTTTCACTGTTACCACAGGAACACAAGCTGACATACACACACACCGTTTTTCTCACTTACTGCCACATCCATCTGTTTCCCGTTTCGTGTCACTAATAATGAGAGATGCTATCAGGTTGGGAGGCGACAAGCACACACTTCAATCTTCCGTGTTACTTCTGAATGCACAAACATTTGGACCTGATTCCTCATTGATGGCTGGGGACAGGCAGTGCTCGAAGAAAGTCAGGTTCATTAGAAGAAGTTACAGAAGAATGAAGAACGGGAGGAAAGTTTACACAGAAAACTTAAATGTCATCATAATCTCAAGGCCAGATGGTGAAAATAAGAGCAACACTGCATGATGACACTGTCACAGATCTAGATTTTCTTCACACAAACTCATCCATTCTGCTCACTCCCAGAGCCAAGCTCACAGCAAAACAAACACATGGCTGCAGTTTCTGTTGAGGGGAAATAATTAGGGAGCAGTCAAGTTGGTAAAACACTCCTCTATCATCGCTCTGGGTTCGCTCCACCATTCAGGCATAAACGAATGTGGAAAAGTGTAAGATAAAGAGAGAGCTGTCATAAATTAACAGATGCCTTTCTATTGTATTAACCATGCTTGATGAACCTCAAGATTCTCATAAATGCATCCTGAGAGAGTTTCAAAAAGACTCCAGAGGCCAGGGCATGTGTGTGTTTCTGTTTATGTATGAAGGGTAAAAACATGTACAAATAATCAATATTTCAACAAGATGGATATATAGATGGACAAAGTAAAGTCAGAGTAAAACCATCCCACGATCTGGAAGAGAGGCGGTCTGTAATGATAACAATCCATCCTTTTCTCTGCTGCTTTCCTTAAGATTGCATTTCTCCTCTAGAATCTCTCCATCCATCTACTGAAATCCCATTTTTGTGACAAACAATAAGACACACAAACTCAGTTTGTCACTGCTCCCTGTAGCTGTCAGAAAACTGGGGGGGTTAGAATGAGTAGGGGGAGAGGGCACAGGAAAGCAATGGATGCCGACTGAATCACTGGAGAATTTCAGGTATTACCTGTGAAAGTTTTTTTTTTGTTGTGTGTGTGTGTGTGTGTGTGTGTGTGGGTATTTGTAGTCATTTGTAAGTCATCCACCTGAACTGGAAAATACATATAACCTCCTCTCAGCCTCAACATTCTATCTTTTGTCTAGCTACCCCTGCTGTACAGTATCTCTCCATCCAAGCATCCATGCATCCATACTGTACCCCAGTACAAAGCCAGAAGAAGCCCCCTTGCTCTATATTACAGCATATGTATTGAACAGACAGAGAGAGAGCACAAATGATGTAACATCCTAAATTCTAAGAATTTTGAGCTAAACTCATGATGGTCATGCGTCTGTAGAGGGAAGAGCAAAGAGTGAGCTGCCTATCTAAAGACAGCGAGTGTACTCACCAGCCTTCTCAGTTTTGTGTGGTGGTGTGCTGAGCTCGTGACCAGGCAAACAAGGACACAGTCCGTCACATTTTACTGAGATTGTCTTCCCAGACAGGCAGCTCTGGAACTCCAACTTACACTGTCATAAAGCACAAACAAGCATGCATAATGAACCAATATTACTTATTACATATCAGTCTCATCATAAAAGGTTATCTGCTTATGAAAAAGTTGTACAATATCCCCTGTGGTTCTGGAGGAGGGTACTCATTTTCAAACTGGTTTGATATTGAGCCATAGATTGCACTATTGTACTGGCTCTTATCAATGGGTGTAAATAGTGGCTCAAATGTTCCCAAATGGAACACAATGGAGACTCACAGCAGGGAATTTTAATGGGACCACAAACAGTGAAACATAATGGTTTAATTTCTCACGCAAAACATTTGTTCTTCTAATGTTTTACAGTCGGCTTTCCAAAAAAATATCACAAATGCACAGTCATAAAGACGATGGATGATATTATATGCTTTGTTACAACACCATCAGCAGTACAGAAATAACATTTACATGATGATGCTGCTAAACGTAAGTCAACGTTAACTCTCTTTTCTTTGTACAACATTCTGCATGTTGCCAATCCTTACAGGCCTATGGGTTCCTATGGGTCCTTAGGGCCTATCATCCTTGGGTGGGGACAAAAGAGTAGGAGCTTGCTCCCCAGGGTAATCCACACTTTGACCATGATTCACTGTGACTTGCGAATGCATGTGATGCAAACTGATACATTTCTTATTGATGTGGGGTTTCCCCAGATGCTGAATTGTGTTCAAGCATGAGGGACGTACCTTTGATAGGAAAACAGAGCAGGTAAAAAATAGTAATGGTTATTATTAGGGCTGCAACTATTTATTTTAAAACTCAATTAATCTGTTTATTATTTTTTCAATTATTTGATCAATTGCATATAAAAAAAGACATTTTATTTCCATTACTTCATACAAAACATGTGGCTTGCACACCCATCTCACAGTTAAATTAAAATGTGTGAAATTAAAAAAACCCAAAAAAAGCCACAAATTTCAACATAATGTTTTCTGCGCCTGTGCCATTTTGTTTCAGTTTTTTTTGTTCTGTCATGTACACTGCTCTCAGCTCTCTCTGTGTGTCTTGTCGACAATGCAACATGGGAGCGTCACAACAATCGTGCGACTTAATTGATGATATAATTTATTGTCAACTGTTTTAGAAGTCTAATTCTATCGATTCATTGTTACAGCCCTAGGTAACACAATGTTAGTTAGAGTAATCAGCAGCAACTCACACCACTCTAGGAATACTAGCAGAGCGCTAATTAGTGATCCTGTGTCCCCTGCTAAATATTTGTGCTATGGCCTGGAAAAATGTTCTAGCACTAAAGGTGTTATAGGGACTTTGCCCTTTTCGAGTCTCAAAGTGATGAGGGGCTCTGTTGTATCAAGCGTAACCAATCTTATTTGAGTCTGCCTTATGGAAAAGCAGGTCTAAACTGAGGTCAACATTTATTTGAAATGTATTTTTCTGTAATCCACAGCAAACGTTTTAGCATGTTACAAGTATGTCGTTACAACCAAAAACAACATTGAATACTGAATTTTCTTTTTTGAGCTGATCAAGGGGAAAGATCCCCAGAAACAGGACTGCTCAGTTATCTTCGATGAACAGCTGTGCCCATTAGGCAGCCACATACAGTACGTACACCATTAGACACAGAGATGACCAATGACATTCTATTAGTCACTGCAGTGCCAACGTAATGCAAGGCGTAAAGCAAGAACGACTACCTCAGAATGTAAACAGTATAATTCTCATTTCAGGTAAGTGAGTGGCAAGAAATTATTTGGATTAGTTGGGGGGGAAAAAATCCAATTACAAGATCCTTTTTAGAAGAATAATGAAAACTGAAATGAGATATGTAAATTCTGTTTGCAAGATCATGACAACGTTTTGTCTGGGTCAGACCAGGATGGTGCATAAACATCGATACACATATCATGTCACGCTCAGGCTTATCCCTTATCCTGCCAGCAATTTCATTTTCTAAACTCAAATTCATATCAATCATTTCCTTTCCTGTCACCCCTTTTGACAGTCCTCCTAATGTTGCTTAATGAAATTTATTGACAGAGGAACAGCCCTCTCCTTTTCTCAACATATTGAATTAGGGAGTAAGGAGGTGAGAGGGAGCGGAAGAAAGCACAGGAAATGGATGAACTCACCCAGTCACTGTCAGCACACTCAGAGGCCCCATGAATCTTTATGTTTGTTTCTCTCCAGGGGTTAATGTGGTTTTGATGAAACTGTGTTTTAACACCTGATTTGGTGGAGCAAGAACTGAGGGGAGGAGAGGAGAGGATGATTTAAGAGGAGGAAAGTAATGGACTTAGCTTAGCAGGCTGACGCCTCTCAGGGGAAAAGAGCACTGTCCTCTTAATAGGATATTGAGTGTGTGTGTGTGACTGTGTGTGGGGCTACAATGAGGGAGGCATGTAATGTAATAATAAAACATGAATAACTGGAGACCGGCAGCTTACTTCTGAGCAGAGTTTAAGTTGGGCCACAGGGACCCATCGCTCCACCAGCTAACTGAACCCCTCCAACTAAATTACCGTACAGAGCGGAGCGACTTCCCAGCCCTGCCCTTTCTTTGTGTTTTTCCATTTGCTTCTCTGGCTCCTCCTTCAGCACAGCTTCAGGCTGGTAGGTCATTAGTAAAGCCTGACTTCGTCATACAGGAAGAGCTGAAGCACCCAGTCTGCGTCTGGGGTTGGAGCCTTCACTCCACCTTTAAACTGAAAACATG
>KV751330.1:596568-654606 GCA_001698575.1 Mola mola | reverse complement strand
TTCAAAATACTGAATCTTTCTCTACACCAAGGATGCTGCCATCTCAGCACTTCACCTCATTATGTCTTTGGGATTTCACTGTTCACAGTCTGTCCTTCCTCTGCTCATTTCATTCTTGACTAATCACAAAAGTTTAACACGGGCTTTTTGTTCTCCTCCATCATGACATGAAACTACCAGGAATGTCCTTATGATGTGTGTGACATTGTTTTCTTACACCTTTGAGAACTTTCCAGAAGATGAGAATCATGCCTGCCTGATGAATAGTCCATGTAGTTAAGTAGATTCTTTTATTTGGTCTGTTTTGTAAAGTGAAAAGTGACCCAGAGTCTGCGGGGCTTTTCTCTGGTCTCTCTTTTTTCCTGTTTCTGACTTCCTGCCTGACTCAAGCTGCTCCGAGCAGCCTGATTGGGCTTCTGTCAAAAATAGGCATGAATTCTCTTTGGAGCAGAGCGTAGAGCTGCTTCTGGGATGCTTCTGAAATGTACTGCAGTTTGCCTGGTGAAATCGTGAGCACTGTTGATTCTAAGTGCATAACTGACCCTGTTTTCAGTCATTTGCATAACTGGAGTCATCGTAAAATAGGGCAATGAGGAGGCGGAACAAAGACAAGGAACAGAGGAGTAAAAAGGTGACAGATGAGGATAATTAAAATATCATCTATTAAGATAAAGAAAGAAAAGTATCCACAATTTCAAATATTTATAGCATAAATTATGCGCCTCCGCAGCTCTTCAAGTGCTGTTGTATTTCTTGTAGCAATCCTGCCCTCCCTTTCTTGGCAGAAAACAAACTGAATTATGGATAACTAGTATAAGCTGAGAAACTGAGAAAAAGATGACACATTTTGAGAAAGAAAGAGAAGTATATTTAGAGTGAGGAAGATGAGAGTAAGAATTAAAGAGAGATGAAGGCAAAGTGAAGCCTCACCTTGGAAGTGTAGGTGTGTCCATCGGATGCACACACAGGACCCGACTGAAGCAAAGGGCAGGGCCTACATTTCCCATGAGCACCTCCTTCGGGCCTGTGCTTGTGGCCCGCGCTGCCTTTTTTGGGTTTCACACTATGATGGGTAAAAAAAAAAAAGAAAAGACAGAACTGCTTAATTTCAGAGTCACAAAACACAAAACACAAACTGGTGTGTATAAACAGCATTTTAATGTAACCGAAGTAATTTATGTACGAGTAAACATTAAAGTGCTGTAAGAGTTTTTCCGACAGGATCATCATCAAAACCAGCAGAATCGGTTTTCCTTTTGAGCAGAAAGTGTTGTTAGGGTCAGCTAGATCCGAGCCATGATTGGCATCATCAATGCCTTTTCTAAAATGAGTGTAATTATGTTTGATCCAAATTTCTCAGCAATTTGCTATCTAAGGGCACTCGCTAAACATTCTGCTTTCATCTCATGAAATTAAGAAGCGGTCAGATTCTTTAAAGAGAAACTAATGTGATGACAACAAACGATGCAGACAGAACGTCAATGATTTAAGTGAACTTGAGCCATAAATAAGTATCTATGCATAAAACACTTAACCCACCAGGAGAGCTTAAATCTTTTCCGATGTTTAAGCCTTGTATCTTAAATATGATGCTGACAAAACTGATTTGAAAACCTGAAAAAACGTGCGCCTGTGAAAACTCGTCTGTAGCAGGACTGAACAATTTTATATTTATATTGTTTTATTTCTAAAGTTGATGTGAAGGAATCTTTCAGTTTTCATGCTTTTTGATAATGAAATATCATTTATTCCCTTATTCCCCTTCATTAGACAGACTATATTCCATTTATTCTGCGTACGTCAAGACTTTTTTGAACCAAAAGGGATGGGCCTTTTCAGTAATTTCATTTGTTTTTTAAAATGTATTTGTTTGTTTATTTGACAGGAATAATGGACAGTTTCTTAGCTGCGTCAAACTTGTTTAGCTGTGCTCACTCCAGCAGTCACAAAGACTTCATAAAGTGAAAAATGTAAGAATAATAATAAAAAAAAACAAAACACAGCTTTTTACAAAAAGCCATGAAAGTCAAAACCTTTTCATGTAGGGTTAGCTTAATATAAAAGTTGTCAGACAGACTCAGGATAGTTTTGTTTGTTTTTCCAATCGATTACCATGCAGCCTGCACACCTCAAACCACAAATTATTTTTTGTAAAACTTTCACCTGCATTGCCCAAATCCAAGAGCATAATTAATACTGACCTAATACTTTCTTTATAAAAAACTTATTAATTGGCCTTAAAGCCCATCTACCAAATCCACTGCTCCTGTTCCTTTCCTGTCAAGTACCCTTACTGCAGAAATCAAGTATAGCACAAATATGTACTCAAGTTATTTGCGTGATTTGAGGAGTGGGAGTTACTTAGCACGCGCAATGGAAAAATCTTCTCTGAGTGAGACAACTACAGAGAGAAGGGTGGACAGATGATCTGGAGTCCTATTAATCTCAAATAGAAACAAGAAAGTGATCCCTCTCTCTGCTCCTCTCTGCTGCAGTATTTTCACCCCTTGGTGAGAAATATCAATGTTGCGTTCATGTGAAAAGGCTCTGATTTGTTGGTACTGCAGTCCCCTCAGCGTACAACAGAGGTCCACAAAAGTTCTGAGCCTGCACCTGAACATGATATCGCGATAAGGGAGGTCAAGGTCTATAATTAATAAACAATTTTGATTTTAGCTAAACGAAAAAGAATTTGAAAGAACACCAGAGTGGGTGTATAGGGAATCTTCAAAAAGGTCATTTTAATGAGAGTAATGAGTCATCCACTCTATGTAGATGCAGCAGCGTGGTGTACTTTATCTGTATTGAAGCAAATATCTTTAGAATAGCAAAGTTTGGATTTGCCCTCTGAGAGGACACGGTGAATGTGTGTTATGGTAATCACTGCAAGTCAATGATTTTTAGATAAAAGAATCTCATGGGCCAAAGCCTCTGTGAGCGACGCTGGTGGGGATATACAACTTTCAGGTGAATAGTTTGACGTATTAAGCAGCAAACAGAATGTGTAATTAATGCAACATGAAGAAGAGAGAGAAGGAACAAAGTGTTTAAACCAAGTATCAGTGGAACTAACGATTTGAGGAATCCAATTAAACCCAAAGACAGATACAAAACAGGCAGATGTCTTGTGGGGGAGAAACACTTCCTGAACTGAAAAATTGAAACCCACCCCCAAAAAACAAAACCTTAAGATTGCTACTGGTTTGCAGCCCATAGTGATCCCCATTTAATTATTATACAGTATGCTCTAATAGTTTATCAGTGGTTGACAGTACCTTTCTCACAGAACTGCCACTTGCAAATTAAGTCCATTAGATTTTTCTGTATATCTCATTGCATTCTTAAGGGCCTAACTGACCCCAAATATATGTCAAATCACATTGCAGGATCTCAGATGTTGTTCATGAAATCTGCTGGGGTCATGGCTCTATTTCACAAACAAAGTTAAGGGGTCTGTGGGCCATAGCCAACGTTGACAAAATCAAGTGTTACTAATATTCAACACTATTGGTTCTTACCTGTGAGGTGGCTGCTTGCGATTGGTGCAGATAGCGGTTTGGTAGTCATGGCTGACACACACCTTATGAGGGGGGCAGCGCACCTTCAGACAGGGGTCTTTGGTGGCGTCTGGACCTACAGGGAGAGATCAGGAATAAACTTCATCTCAGAGCAGCATAAACACGCTCATTGAAACATGCAGAGCAGCAGGTGCATTAAGCTGTTGTTTTCCCAGCTGGCAGATTCTTACATTTTACTAACCGAAGCAGGCAGAAAAATAATGAGAGGAAGAATAAGACGAATGGCAGAAAATATGAAGTAAATGTTGAGTTTTCCGCAGTGTGAGCTGCTTAATGAGGACTATTCTCTCTGAGCGTCGACCCCATCTTTTCCAAATCAATCTCTGCAGTGGCATTAAAGCCGTGGCAAACAGGCACAGCTGGCTGATGTCCAGGGTGACAAAAGATCAGAGCAGCTCATTGACTCCGAGCGTTGTGTCATTTCACACTAGGCTAACAGCACAAACCCACTTTCATTTGACTGACAGAAAGTCTGTAAAGAAAAACATACAAGGGGTGGATGAGGTGAGAAAAGAAGCAGGGGCTTTACAAGAGAGAAACACGAGATTTTCCAGTTGCAAGAGCCACAGCACAGCAATGGGAGTTAATGACACAAGAACTGGATATCGGGAACAAATGAATGGGAGTGTGAAATGGGATGAATGTGGGGGAAGAAGCTATCCATTCAGGTTTTGGATGGATATACTGAAGACCTGCAAGGAGGGGGGATTTATGGGCCCTTCAAAAAGTATAAATCCATATAAAGTGAGCTGAGGTGAGCACATTGACTGTATATTAAACGTGGATGAAGAATATTGTTTCAAAAGTGAGGCTGATACAGAAGTGCCTGAAACCTGAATCTTTCATTTTATAAAAGCCACGAATCTCTGCTCATCTGTCTGTCTGTACTTCAAGAAATCAATTCTTCAAATTGACTTTGAATTTGGCAGGTTGCTGATGCCGTGAGGATGTGCAAAAACAGGTTAAAGACACGAGGCACTCGATATAATAAAAATCTTTAAAAGCTTTTATGTTGAGTGCTTCCTCTGCCCTTCTGAGCCAAAACAATGGCAGTGTCACCCTGCCTTTGCAACCCACATTGTGGCCAAAGATGGGTCCAATAGGCACATCCCAAATGGACACTGCACTATTTTTTTCTAAATCCCAATCCACTAGTTGCATAAAAAGAGTCAGAAAGAACAAGCTTTTGTGGTTCATTGGGTGGTTCAAAATGCGTTCTTGCTCTCAATCTCTGGTTTGGTCTTGGAGAATAGCACATGGTTGTCATTTCAAAAGGTATAGCCGTGTTCAGAGTCAAGCAAAAGATAAAGCAGGGTTGTCTGTGGGGCATGGCTATATTTCTATTTACAAGTCCCTGCCTTTCAGTAAACATAGACAGATGTCAGTGCATACCTGCTGCCAACTAATGGCTCCCTGTATCGACTTCGGGGTTCTGAGGATTCCGCTGCTCAGTTGTTATTGGAAAAACATTTCATATGTTTCACAGTCCACTGTGCATTGAGTGAGCAGAGGGTTGAAGCAGGCTCTTGAAGCTACAGTATGTCTGTGTTAATATAAAATCACTGAAAAAAACAACACGCAGTAGCTCTATTGGAAGCAATCCTGCCCATTTTGATTGTTTCCATTATCATTTTTTAAAATTTCGTAATACTTTCTCCTTTTTGTGTTCTTTTGTACTGCCACCTTAAGAAAAATACTACCTACTGTGTATGTGTGACTCCACTCCATCCAGCCTGCGGCATGGAGGTGTCATGGACGGAGAATGTAAATACCGAGTCAACTAAGCACCTTGAGCAGCATGTACCAAATAAAAATGCTACGTCTATCATTTGAACACTTTTTGGCTTTAGAAAAGATAAAACTGAGCAAAACGAAATTAAATATAAACACTGCCAAAAACCAGTTTCAGCAACAAAACGTTAATTCCACCAATCTGTTGGACTTGAAGCAAAATTACATCATAGCACTACCTGAGACTGATCAAGAATGGAAGAGAACTAATTAAGAAAGTCTTGGTGTTTAAGTTGAAGGCAATTGGACTTCATGTAGTTTCTTGAAGACATTTCACCTCTCATCCATGAGGCTTCTTCAGTTCGTTAATTAGGGAAGCTTAAGCCGAGGTGCTGAAGAGGCCACGGTAAGTGATCCAAAGAGCCCTGTCAGGAAGATTGACAGTGGTCTGGCCTGCTGCAGGTGTCATCATTGAAGGAAAATTTGCTTCAAACAGATTGTTGGATAATCTGTAGTTGGGGATCCATTGTGAGGTCCATTATTTGCTGTAATCACAGGTAGGCTGGTCCAATAATTTGGATGGATGCAAGGGGGATATTAACCAAAAAGCAGAAGTATCTCTTCAACAAAATTGAGACACACAGGAGTGATAAAGCTGATAGAATTCAAAGGGTCTGGTTGTGCACCTGAATCGAAGTTCACAGAGTTGTATAGATGTACATATGTGTGAGATGTTCCAACCTCAATCCTGAAGGCTGTATTAGACATAATATAAACATGAATCGAGACATTATTGCGCATTCTTGTTTACTGTATTTTCACCTAGTGATGTCTTAAATGCATAAAATGCATTAAAGCACGCAAGGAAAATAAAACCAACAAAAAAAGACAAAGCTAATAGTACGAGCTCAAAGACAAAATGTGGTCTAGACCACATGCAGTAACCATGGTGAACAAACTAAAAATGATTTCATGTGCCAAGTTAATTAACACTGAGCACAGAGTGTAGAGATCAAAGTGTGATACGCACCAGCCATTAACATGTGGCTGTAAACATCACAAAAGGAGAGCAGCCCTCTCTCCATTAGAGGCCTAATGGGTTGTGTTTGAGCCACAGCTGGTCTCTTCTGTGAGCGTCAACTCCAATCTGACCTGATCACATGCACTTGCGCCTCATGTTTACATGTTACCTTCTCAGCGTCAAAGCAGCCAGCCAGGTCAGATGTGCACAGCATTTCTTCTTGTCTCCGCTCGCATTAAAGATGGCATCTCAACAACACCTACACACCTCTGCTCTTAACACACACAACTGAAGATATCTGGAGTCATCGAAGGATATGAAAGAGCTTTCTTTACCATTGAAGTATAAGAAAGAGCACCAATACACATAATAAAGGTTGATGGCACGCGGCACAAATACGTCACGAGCGTTGGACTTATTTCTTTACAATCTCTAATGTACTGATATACATTAAGCGGCCGGTGTCCTCTCTTCACTCCCCAGGATGCAGGGTGACGATACGTCAACCCTCCACCCAATAGCTCTCTGCACCGCTGTGTCTCTCTATCGCGTGCTTATTTGGGCCTGTCCACACCTCTATCTATCAGCGCTGGAGGAAATCCATCTCATTTCACTTTGTGGCAAGATGACTTTATCTCCACAAGGAAATGAGAGATGAAGGGACAGAGGAGAGAGAGGGAGAGGGGAAGGACTGGCGAGAAAGGGAAGGCTCATATCTGCTTAACCGAGGGATTGGAGGACAATTTAGGATTAGTGCTTCACCTCCACTCTTGGACAAATTGGAAATTCAGAAAAACACACAAATGAGCAAGTCAATTGAGCCACTTACACACACACACACACAAACACAAATTCAGAAAGAATCATGTGTGGATGATTACATACGTATCTCAGACTTTGTCATAAAGAGTTAAGTCATTAATTTGGAGAGACAAAGACACTCTGAATGTGAAATCATTTCCAAATGATGTGATGGGAATGTTTATGGTAAAAACAGGAGGAGAGAGGAGAAGAGAGAATAGACAGGGTGAAGAGGGGAGAAGAGGCGAACAGAAGAGTATAGGGTAAAAGAGGGTTTTATCCATCTATTTAAAGCTTGAGTGAGCCGCATTGGCGGTTAAACCAGCCAATCAATTGTGATGCCAGAGCACTGCAGCACACTATTGCCGCCTCCTTTTCACTTTCCCCAATATAGTCTCTCACTACCTTTTATCTGCCTCTCTTCTTTCTAATCTCAAGTATGACTTTATTACGATCCATGCGCATGTGAATAAGTTAATGTGCGCAAGTCATGTAACTTAACAAGCTTTATTGCTTATGCATTCATTCTAAGGCGCCAAGTAAAACTTCTTGCCACTCTCTTGAACACATTTTTACCTTGAGAATGCTATTGATTTATGTAAATGAACAAGGTTGTCCTCTGCTGATAAGACGTTGCCAAATAGAGTGTACAGATTTCTGCCCATTGGTGTGTACTGTATGTGTATGCAAAGTAAGTATTATGATTCTCCACTAGACATTGCTTAATGGAGAAACTGTGAAGATGCAGTGCTTTGAAAGTGGTGACTGATAAGGCAGAAAAAACAAGGTGAAATTAAGTCATGCGTTTGTTCCATCTAATGTTAGTGATACACTGACAATTTCTGAACAAGAGCACTGCTTCAGACACCGCTAACAATTTGTGTAGTTGTTGTCCTGGGCCATATGAAAGGTTGACAGATGACCCCTGGCTGACCAGTCTGTTGGGGTGAGACAGATGGAAGAGTTGGCGGAGCTGTAGCTGAGGACGGCGAGGTCATGAGACAACAGCAGAGCGCCAACAAATGTCGTCACTCTGAATTCAAGTTGGCCACATTTGCACTCACAAACTCTGGAAATGATGAAATTTGGTACTGGGTGAGACTTTTAAAGATTTGTTTAGATATAATAACTATTTTGTGGTATAACTCTTTGAATGGGTTCTACAGTCACACTATTCAATGAAGAATCCAAGTATCACTCAGTATTTTTGGCTGGAATAACTAATAATACCAAACAAATTAGCATGAGTGTAGGCTCAGCAATAGAGAAAATCGTACTCTATATACATACACTGCACATCACATCACATTTGAGGTTTAAACTCAACTAAACTATTGTTATTACTATTATTTCCTGGCTTCACTTATCTATTGTGATGCCATTTCCTTGAGTGTCTTCAATTTTTTTATATTGCTAAAATCTATTCATCCTAAGATATAAGATTACATAAATAAATACTGTTAAAATTGAATCATATATAAAAACACATAGATACGAAAAAAAAATTCCCTCTACTTTTACCCAATAAACACAAAAAACTGATCCAAAACATCTTTGAAAACGCAGAAAAATTAACAAAATATTTCTTCACACTCCTTAACTATGGTTAGCTTTTGAGATATGCTTATTTTTCTGAGTACACTGCAAAAGCATTTTCATAGTTTCATTTGTACCACGTTTTGCACTGGTAATTGTGATGTCACCATTATAATAAGACAACGAGGGTTGGTGGAGGCTCAAATCCTTGGCTCTACTTGGCTTGATTTGACTGTTCTAGCTTTGATGGTTTTCATTTTACATTGAGTTGAAGAGGATGATGCAAAAAACGATCCCTCGTGAAAATCATCCCGTGTCACCACCCAATGTAGCAGTAAATTTAATCACTTGAGATGTAATAACATCATAGCAAGCAGAAAACTTGGGAGGAAGACTGCAAATCCTTTCTGGTGCGAAAAGAATGACTGGTCTTGCTCTTGGTTTCTGTTTCATATTGATTAACATAATGTCCACCGACAGGAGGTCCATTTTTATCAGGTTATGACATATATATACACTATTGTTATTTGTCTGGTATTTGATGCTAGCAGTCACACATTGGTGGCCAGGAGTGTTAACTGGTAAATTTGTCTTACAGGGTGATCCATGACCTTGTGTTTGATTGACAATTGACCTGTTTGTCTCACAGTTGTAAACTTTCTTCTGGGCGGTATACTGTTAATGGGCCAGAAGGAGGAGGTTGGGCTGGTGAAGGACAGAGTGACAGTGAAGGCCTTTCTATGACTGGATGTTACTACGGAGCTGGTAGCCAAGCACCTGCTGAAGCTGAAAGTCTTTGAAGACTTTAACACTCTGACCTTCAAGATGTGGAAACATGGGCACCTCGTGGCTGCTGTAAATTTCAGTGTTGATGATGTGTTGTGGTGTGCTTTGAAAACTCTGCTGTTGCTGCAAGCCCAGCGTCAACCCAGCTACCATCTGGACGGATCTGCTTTTATATACTGGGGGGGGGCAAGGAATCAATATACCCTTTGGCTGGCAGCTCACGCTCAGCAGGCACAGCAATTACATAAAAGAAAATAGATTCCCAGCTGAAATCAAAAGTTGCCTTGCATCTTAAAAGAATACTCTGACAAAAAAAACAAAGCTTCGTCTGACTGAACAAGATCAAAGTCATGTTCATCAAGCTCATGTGAATATATGCAAGATGTGTGTATATTATCTATAAGGGATTCATAACCTGTCTGTGTAAAGGGATACTGAATATGAATTTATCTATACAATTTCTTGTGGAAGCATTTAATTTATCATTTATGGGGTGATAAGCACCTAACATTCATTCAGCAGCTCCCCTCGCGTACAGAAATCACAGCTTTATGTTTGTTGGTATGGCAGTGCTACAAAACCTATCACCATTCTGCCCCTTGCCGTTACCACAGTTACAGTACTCTCTTGTGCACTGTGTGCAACCATTTCCCAAACCGTAGAAGAATTAGGTTCAAATATTGACTTGAGTTCTGAGCCTGCAGGGACCGACGGGGCGAACAGTCAGGCAGAGGAAAGCTAATAAAGTACAACAAAATCAGGAGTTGCATTCTTATCCAGCTTTAGTGCTGTCAATATCCGTCTATAATCCATTCCAATTTCGTTTATCCCCTTATTATTTATAGTTATTTGACCAATATTCAAATTTTTAATTATGAAATATAGCCTGTCCCTGATATTCACCATGTCCCTTTCTACACAAACTTATAATTCCACTTATACATTCCCTCTAGAGGATTTTCCACCATCAGCGATAAACATTTGAAATTAGAGAGAGTTTACAGCTTTTTTGCTGAGCCATAATTAAGCTTGGGCTTTGGAACGCATCACACTGATGAGGAGGGAACCATCATTTTCTGATGTTGCAATGTTAAGATTTTAACACGTACATTCAATTTGAAATTGGGACTCAGGGAGCTTTATTGTTAATCAAACAGGACCAAAGCAGTTTGTTTTTGTTTCGCATATGCTCTATGGCACCACTACAGAGACAGAAAAGCCAGTTTGTAGGAGCTACAGGTCGGTTGTAATCAACATTGCTGGGGAGAGTTGTCCTTTTATGTGTTCTAGGTTTGTCGTTAGCTGTCCACCCAATGTAAACGCAGCATGAAGTTAGCCCCTGAGATAATGCTAAAACTATGTTTGGCGCTTCAATATGACATCACACAAATGAAGTTCCTTCATTTTGATTAAGTATTCATTTTATTTTGGTAAATATTTAAAACACTGAATGGAGACTGAAAGTTATAAGACATCAGCAATCTCCCAAAATTATTTGGAGTAATTGTAATTGTAGGTCAGAAGTTATTAAATCACAGTCAGCGCTCTGTAATATCCTTGTTTAAAATGGAAACTCAATTGGATACTCTTGGGGAGTTTCTGTGCGCAAGATATTAAGGTCAAAGTTTTGATTCATGCCTTAATTGGAAAAAAAAAATAGAATCAGTCTATAGTAACTGAATCACCGTTATCTGCATTATTGTGTCAGCGTTGCTCTATCATTATCCTATTTTTTTATTAATGGAAGCTGCAAGTATAGCAGCATATTGTCTAAAGTTTGCCAAAAATTATCCTCCTGTAAAAGGTTACTGGATGATCCAACAGTGAACAAATGTTCCAGCCTTTTCAATGTGGCAACCCTTCCAAGTGGATCCCTGGCAAGAAAAAGCATCTTGTACTCAATGTTGTAAAATTGTATTACAATTTAAGCTGACGGTAAATTGTCCCACTCATCCACTCCTTGTCTCAAGAGTTGTCTTTCCTTTTTTTTTGTTACCTGTAATGTTACTTAGGAGACAGGGTAAAGTTGATAGAGGAAAAGTAGGATAAGATAAAACACTTTTCCAGTGCCCTCTAATGTTGGATGGAGGCCAGAATGGAGTGAAGTGATTGGATAATAAAGATAGTACAAACCTAAGAGGAGAGAACACACATTGCAAAGCAAGCCCTGACAAAGAGTAAAAGTGACCTTAAATTATATGCTGCCGAATGGGAAAAGGGTCACCAGGGTGTTTTTTTGTATCTCCAAGTGTGTTTGTGTGTGTATTTCCTGATCGACACTATGCTCCGCTGCTCTCCATTGTTTGCTCTCCCCAGCGACGGTCTCTAAAAGCAAATAAACAAGTTTTAAATTAAACAAACAAGCATCTCAACCCTCATTCCCAAAGGACAAATTCTCGACAGTTATTACAAAAATGAGCATCACTCTCAGGCTTTGATAAACAAATTAAACAAGTGTTTGGACTCTTTTACCTGGGGAGAGAGGGAGAGCAATGAAAGACAACAGACTGGGAGGAGATAAAAATCTAATCCTTGCTCTGCTTTGTTCCTCAGGTCTGAATTTTTGGCCTGTGAGAGGCACTGGAGTGAAGGATGACAGAGAGGAATGATGGAGGGAAAGCACAAAGAAGGCCTCTGGGAGGATGTGGTAATAGAACAGCCTCACCATCCATAAAATTAATTATTGAAAACATGAGCAAATCATATTATTGTGGATGTAACTGAGGAATGGAAAAGATAACCTGGCGGATTCGGTTTGAATGTCAGGAAAGAAGCCACAGTGGTTTAGGGCAGAATAATATATGGAGAGAGAGAGGTTATTGACTATTGCGTACAAACTGAACATTCATCAATGACACACAACCATTAGGCACATAACAGCACATACACATGAGGACTTTATTGTGAAAAGCCTTAAAAGGGGTTGTTTTATAAAGCTGTTGCTGGCAGCAGAATATTTTTAAAGGCACACTCTGAAAGCAAATAATCAAACACTCTTTGAAGATGACTTCAAAGAGAGGAAGCAAAGATACATTTAAGGACAATGTGTGCACAAACAAGAGGACATTCATTTCAAGACCAAGTTGCTAATTGTCACAATAGAAAATTAAATTCTAAATTACTTGTTCTGCTTGAAATGTGTGTATAATCATGGCCTTGATGGGCTTGGTGTGGAGGAAAAAACGCAAAAACTCAGAGCACAGTGATTGCAACATCAGGACGAAGGAACACGAGGAGCTTGAAAAATACCAAGGGCTGAAAGAGGAGCTGGAAAGGATGTGGCTGTAACCACCAAGCTGGGAGGGTGGCTCCAACAAATCCCAGGAGCAACATCTGAGATCTCTGTCAAGAATAACGCAACCCTAGGAACATCTAAGATACAGTGCAGGACCCTCAGCCTCTCAGGCCTCTGGTAGAGGACCCGGGCTTGAAGGAGACACAGGACTGCAGTCACTCTATTGCACACCTGTCACTTCCTGATTGCTTATGCAGAGGAGTTGGGGCTGGGCAGAAACTGTTACTAGGGATAGGCATATTTGATGGATCATCTATAGGGCTGGTCGATTTAGAACGCATCTAGCTGATGCTTCCCAACAGTGAGAAGCATGAGTGCAGAGCAGTACACAATGGAGCCAATATTCTGGTCTATCTTTGACATTTTATTTTACTAATTTATTCTACAATACATGTCCAGTGTCGGGAAAGCAGTACAAATGTTTCTAAAATACTAGCAGTGTATTTCATTGGGTAAGCTTTTCAGCTCTGAAGTCATTCGATGTGTTTACAGTAGTTGTGCAGGTGAACAGAGCACAGTGCTACTTGTGAAGTTTGCAGATGTAGAACTAAAATTTTGCACATTGTACACATTCGTGTTTTATACTCGAAGCGATTTCCCTCTGCTTCTATGATGTAGTTCCAGACCTCACTGCTACTTTGCTTTGGCCAATACAGTGACCGATGTTCATTTCGTTAACAAAAACTATGACTAAAAACTAACAATCAAAAACTTTTTTTACATGACGAAGACAAGACAACAGATTAAAAATAGATCAGTAATAACAAAAAAATTAGTTATGTTAAAGAGACAAGGTGACTAAAGGACTAAAATGTGACTAAAAGCAGCAGACAAACAAACATTCAGAATGATAATATTTTCTATCTTGTCCGTCTGTCTGAATATGACTGATGTGTACAGACTGAGTATCAGTGTTGTTCTTTTCCTGCTCTGTGTGGGAACAGGGCAGTTGTTATAAGTAAATGCCGTCATTTACTTATAACTTTGCTGCTCTTACACAAGCAGACGACAACACAGTCTCTATTGAATTAATTTACAAAGCAATTTTTTTTTTCACTAAAACTAGAATGAAACTTAAACAGCTGCCAAACTGAAAACTTATAAAAAGGTTACAGACAGAGCCGAGCCCATATTTTATTCATCACTTGCAGTCCCTTGTGGCATTTTTCATCTACAGTACATGCTGTGATCCAATGCCTTTAAAAACAAAGTTGTTTAAGTGGAGTGCGGTTCCAGGTGATATGTACACACTCTGATCTGAAGAGCAGACAGGTTGTAGACAAGTGTGTTTGCATGAAGCTGCTTAACATAATTGATTATCTACATATCCTCAGACTCAATCAAGATCTAATACCTAAGAATCAATCAGGATCTAATATTTCTAAAATCTTCTGTGCTGTGCACACACAGTCCAGGTACATACAGTGAAGTTGTTAGGAATAAAGCGGAACATCCTCATGATAAATCCTGAGCTCCATCATCTCATTATATATTCCGAAGATGGAATGAAATCAACTGAAAAAGTTTGGCTACTTGATATAATTTTAACAGAAATGGATCTACAGGGATGGGTGGAGGTGGAGTGAACCCACATTATAAATAAGAGAAAACATTAGGGTGAATAAGTTATGTAAATTACTGTTAATATTTTAATGCAGAATTAATTAATTCATGTTTTGATTTTGCTGTAATTTTTATATATTTTTTTGTTATTCAACAATGTCAAGAGGGCCGTTTTCTTTCTTCGGCATTAAAAAGATTCCTTAAGTTGTTAAATGACCATGGAAGAAGTTTATGTCAGGATGACCTTTATGCATTTTCAGGAGAGGTCACATTGAAAGACAACACGCAGCTTTTGATCTCTTACAAACCAACGCACGGACACATGCACACGCACTGGCAGATGACAGATCTGACTTCTTGCCTCACCTTCAGTGTCAGAGATAATTAAATGTTTTTGCACTGTCTTAGACCGAGGCATTTATTAATCTGAAGCTGACGGGTGTATGGGTGTGTTTGTGTGTGTGGGCGAGCATGTGTAGATCAGAGCCCTGTGTTGTCTCTTCCTTCAGCAACTCTCCTCTCCTGTTGTACGATCAACTGAGGTTCACAAAGTTGTTAGTGAAAAAATATCGACACAGCAGCATCTGACATGATCTACCAGAAAGCGTCCCTCTGCCTAAAGCATGCAGCAAAGTGATGAGCAGGAAAACAAACAGGAGAAAAATCTGATTTTATTCACTGTCTATGGTTAAAAACCATTTTTAATTCTTTTGATGTTTTCTCTTTACACCCTGGCAACTCATGAACCAAACACACTATGCCTCCAGCAAGACTATTACATCCCACGGTGACTCACAGCACACAGCAGATGAGTTAGAGTTAAGTTCATATGTTAATAAAAATACTGTGTTTTGCTTCACTTAAAATTGAGCAAGATTTTTCCTTGTTTTTTACACATGTAGTACATGAGCGGTCAGTGATTCATATTCTACACAAGCTACAGAGACACTGGATTTCATAATTCACTCTGCTATGTACAGTCTTATTTAGAATCAATGTAGTCCCTTTAAATTTCTATATTTAAGCTCATTGTGGAGAGCAACATTCCCTGAAAACTGAAAACGACGTAGCGCTGCAAATGATGTTTCTTTAGAGCTCATAATGAAACTAAACATAACCAAACCTTCATAACAGACAGCAACATCTGCAACGTCTTCAAGTGCATACATTTATTCATGCTGAATCTCATGGCGCAAAATGAGACTTATCCATATTGTGGATGCGGTTCATTTGGTAGATTTATCTAGGAGGCTTTGATACTG
Organism: Mola mola; assembly: GCA_001698575.1. NCBI lineage: Eukaryota > Metazoa > Chordata > Actinopteri > Tetraodontiformes > Molidae > Mola > Mola mola. The sequence goes on along the minus strand of KV751330.1, from coordinate 639,033 downwards.
CGGATTACTGTATGTCACAAAGCTGCTTATCTCCTACTAAATTAAATCCAAACACATGTAATTTGTTTTGCAATTATCTAACAAATATTACACAATGGGTGCATCAGTCACATTTCAAATTGCATTTAATTTACCGACTGGTTAGCCATTTTGTTTTCCATTTTTCCAACTCTGTTTTTCGTTTCAGGCAGCACTCTGGAGTCTTGTGGCAGCAAAATGCTTACTGTCTGTCACCGGTTTATCTTGAATAACTCTCTCTAATTTTTTTGGAGTGCCATGCCAACAAGTCTTACTGCTTATCCAGTGTCCCCCAATATTCAGTACAGTGCAGGGTAAAGGGGGAAATCAATTCGGTTGATTCAGTCGACTATTACTTAGATTTTCTATTTTTTTTGTAAAATCTTCCTGTGACAATTATTTAAATAGTAGATTTTTTTACAGTTACAAATTGAATAGCAATCAAGAAGCCCCATGAAGAATGCAGCGCTGCAGATATACAAATGTGATGCCAATGAACAGGGGTGGTAGTAACTAATTGAATGTACCCTGTACATATTTAATATCATTATTACATTTTTTTTTGTAACTTTTTATTGCATTCCATTTCAAGAGTAATCTGTTATAGTGGGTATGAACTACAATGCCCTAAAATCAAGAATGACATAATTTTAAGTCAGGTTAGCATTACTGTACTGCTGTGTACTTGAGACTTTTTTTAAGGACATTTTCAGTCCAGTACTTGATTTGAAGTCCTTTTACTTAAACAGTACTTTTAATTGAGTACATTTTTTCAAAATACTTTTCCTTTATCTTTATATGGACACAAGAAAGAGGCGACATACAGGAAAGAGGCAGGCTTGATTTACTTGGTACATGAAGCACCCGCTGTGCAATGTGCACCCTGAACAACTGAATTCTTAAGCCAGATCCATGTTTAACAAGTAGAGAAATAAAGGAATCAAGACATCAACTGACCATACAAAAGCAAATGAACTGAATAAATGAAGTTCCAAAGGCATTCGACTTAGTTAAATATATTGCCTCATCCTGGACCTACTTAAAGGCATGTGACATTACCTCTGTTAATCTCAAACAAAAACTACAAAACTACAAAAAGGACCTCAGCCTACATACACCCACTTTGGCGCGTTAAATTCGTACTGAGTTGCAAGCACAACCAGCAGCACCAGCAGATACACATTCTAGAAGAGGCTGAAGCTAACCCTGGAAACAGCTCCATGTTGCTGAAGCAGGCTTGCTTTGATCATCCTGTGTGCCCCAGCCATGCTGTATCTGCTTCAGATGACTGTAAGCTTGATTATCTCTTCCGCACAGACACCTCTGCACATTCCCTGAGACAGGGCGGAGAATTAATTGTGCTTATCGTGGCTGTATTGTACCCACCGCTTTATGGGATCCGCAGCTGAGACAGCAGCTCAGTGTAATGCGATGCTCCTAACATGCAGTGGAACATCATTGACTGATCAAATAATTTATTTCTCATTAAGCCTGGCAATCTCAGTGTTATCAGGAAAGGAGGGTAGCGCTAAGATCATTACAGCCCACGATATAACAGAGCCAAATCAGCTGGAACAACAAGAACAGGTTGGAAGCAGTATCAAACAACTTTCGGCTGCGTGTTATTTCTTCCAGCCACTAACACAAATAAATAAATAAACCCATTGTTTAATGCTGATGAAAATGCATGAACTCACCATCCTGTACCGTCTTCTTGGTTGAACTTGAGTGAGCCTCAGTTGCTCCAAATCTTCCACGTTCGGCATCGCGCTCTGATAATAAGCCAGAAACAGATGCTCACAGATGCTTTAAATTCAAGTTTTTGTCAAATTTGAAAAGAGAAAATAAATTCCACCCTCGTGTGTATTAATGCAGCGGGAGCTAAGAGTAATTCAGTAAACTTGAAAGAAAAGGAAACCAGTCTGGCTTGATCCTATGGTCAAAAATATGCCAAACACCCTTAAAAGTCTCTACTTAACACATGTATCAATTTAATTTAATTTGTAGACAAAATATTCTACAGTATATATGCAACTTTAACCTCAAACAGTAGTTTTCATTCATTCATTCATTCATTCATTTTCTACCGCTTATCCCGTTAGGGGTCACGGGGGGCGGGGGCTGGAGCCTATCTCAGCATCTTGGGGCGAAGGCGGGGTACACCCTGGATGAGTCGCCAGTTCATCGCAGGGCTGACATATAGAGACAAACAACCATCCACACCTACGGGGAATTTAGAGTGACCAATTAACCTACCCCCAGATTTGCATGTTTTTGGAATGTGGGAGGAAGCCGGAGTACCCGGAGAAAACCCACGCAGGCACAGGGAGAACATGCAAACTCCACACAGAAACGTCCTGACCCGGAATCGAACCCAGGATTGAAAACATCTAGAGCTTAAACCTGCTCCTGTCTTGCTTAACTAAGCCAATCATCTCCAGAGTCCTGCTCAGTATTTATGCACAGACATGAGAGCCGTATCAACTCACACATCTAACTTTTATTGCCGTTGTTGTTGTTGTTGTTGTCTTTGGGTCCCCAACTTCAAAATCTATTTTGAGAAAATAATTCTAATCTCCTGAAAGACATTCTGAAATCCCAAGCCACACTGGTGCTGCAAATGACACACACTATTTCTCTGGAGTCTAAAGGAAATAATCACTGCAGCATCATTACTGAAAAAAGGGAAGCAGAATAATGCACCTTCTACGTGTTGGTACAGAAACATGGGGAGAGCAAAGCAGCCAAACGTTGAGGTACAGGAGGTTTGTCATGTCTGTCTCTAGGCTGTGACATTAAAACCCTCAGATGACAAAGTCACGTCATTTATTAATACGGACTGACCATCGGCTACACATAATGACTGGGAAAAAGTAAGGAGAGGGGTTTGAATGGATGCTAAACGTTAGTTCAACTTTTGCCAGTATGCCCTAATCATAATTCTTCTAATCTTTTCTTTCTGTCCTATTTGTGAGAACTCTCTGCTGATCATTATTATATGACTTTCTTATCTTCGCGCTATCCTCTCTTTATGAGCAATTTCTCCCAAGTGCTCTCTGCAGGCCTTGTGTCTGTATATCTTTGTTCTTCCGCGCCTCCCTCGAGATTTTCTCTTTCCATTGTCACTCTTCTACAATGGTCTGACCGCTACCAAGAGCCCCCTGAATGTTATTAATCCCATTTACGATAAACACAGAAAGCTCTATTTACTCCAGGGCACAAGGGGCAGAATCAAAACACACACACGCACTCACAAATTTGTGATTTATTGTTGTCTACAGTATACGTCCCCTTGAAAACAGCCTGCTCAGCACTGTTTGCTGCTGTCCATTGATTCAGAGTTTGTGTTTCCTTTGAGTCTGTGTGTGGTGTTGGTTCTGCCTTTCCAGGCTGCAAGTATAGTTCAGAAAAAATTCTCACTACTCTAACTGCAAGTATTTACCATTTCTTAGGTTGTGTTTGGATGACAACAAACCTACAAACGGTCAAACAAGTATTTCATTTGTTTTTAGAAATAAATAAATAAATAAAAATATGTTGGCGGTATCTTGAAAATGATCCACATGTACATAGATCCATAAAAACTATCTATATGGATGGTGATAATATGAACAAGTAAATTGTAATTATCCATGTCTCAATACAAGTTTGTATTCTCATACAGAGAAAATTTACTCATTCCTCTATCATTGTGTGGTTTTTGCTCCCCTCTACTGGAGTTAACATGCTGCAACTACACACCACCGAAACCTGCTGCTGTTCTAAACAGCTACCTGGATGCCTACTGCTTATCCAGACCTAAATCTTTGGCACTTTTGCTGCTTTTTCTGTGATACAAGATTCATATTTCCAAAAGTTTGCATTTTCAGGCCCCCAAAATTCCGTTATTGTGTAAAGGAACGGTCAGTACACACCAGTAGTAACACCAGTTCTTTTCTACTTCTACCATCCTCTTACCTTTCTACCATAACCGATATGATATAAATGATATACAACTGATATGACTGGCCTCGTTGGTTCATCAAATTTGCACTATCAGTGGCATGACAGTATATTTGCTCCTTCTGTGTTGCAGCACACTCGGCTATCACTCACTACCTGATGTGTGTGTGTGAATAGATAATTTGCTGCTTACACCTGAAATCAATATAGTATGCATGCGTGCCTTTGAACTGATAACTCCATTCTAAGCAATGGAGCTCAACAGAGAGCAATCACCCTCTCTGAATGGGTGAGATAAGAGCTTAGCTGCGGGTCATGGATATTGAGTCACTTTTATGATGGACCCAACAAGCCATTAAAATCAGAGCAGTAAACACTGCTTTAAAAAAAAAAAAAAAAAGTCCTGGAGAACGAGCTACAAACCCTTGCACATTACAATGAAATGAGATATTTGTTCTTGCTCCAGCTCAAACTCCATTCAATACAGAGACCCGAGGGGCTGGCTGTTGTTTGTTGTCCTCTCTGTCTCTACTCTTATCAGTTTTTCTCTTTCACATTCTTTTAGCTCCTCAAGACACAGATCAAAGGCACTAGTGTGAGAATGGTTTAAGAAGCAGTGACAGAGTTGAGGGAGCTTGAAGATGGGCTGATGAGAAATGGGAGCAGACAGACAACATATCTTTGGAGAGGCACTGGCTTAGGAAGTTTGAGAAATGGTGGCGGATGAGATATGGAACAACGACGAACACTCTGCTGGGAAAACACGTCATGTCTAATCAGGCTGATTGGCAATTTGGAAGCTCCAGATTATCAAGGCTTTGTTTGTGGTTGTCACTGCCAAACTAGGGTGCATCACAAATTACTCCTTTTTCCACTGCCAAAACCGCTCCCATAACAACCATTTTTTCACTATGTAATCTCATTAGGCAAACAGCCAGGAGAGATAAACACCTGAAAATTAAAATGGTGAACTTAGCTCGTATTGTCTTGTCTCTGTCTTTGTCCCGTTTGTTGTGTCTCCGTGCCAGTCTGACTCCCCTGTGCTCCTCTGCACTGGATGTGATAATGGGGCACTGCTTTTCATTTGTAATCCCGCTTTCACGCCGTTCTCTGGATAATGCATTGCAATCTCAGTCTCACAAATCTGCTGGGTATGCCCACATACAAGAACCAAGAATGAAGAGAAAAGGAATGCTGATTCTAACATCAGGCTTGCTGGCAGAACAACTGTTATCTGGCGCCAAGGTCTCCTTCTCCCTTCTCATCTCTTGGTCTCTGCGCTCGGGCTTAGAGGCCCTTCCAGGAAAATTCTCCAAACACTACAGATGGGACCGGGCACACAATAATGCAGATGTAGAAACCAGTAATAAACAAACTTCAGAGCTTGACTCAAGAAGATGGTGAGCTCATGGTGGTAATATGGTGTTAATTACCAAGTAAAAAAGTGGTCAGTTCCTATCGTATCAAAGTAAGATGAGTGATATTCATTCAGTAATAATGATAAAAATAAAAAATGACAGTGTGTCAACAATACATTTTTGCGAGTCAGTTTATGAACTTTAATGTCTGCCACCACCTAAACAGGAAAATCACGTGTAAATGTCAGGACATATCTGATATTTTAATAATCAAAAGGCAGCTGCTCTCACTCACTCACGGGTGGGCGAAGAGCGAAAGCTACAAGTGCAGTGATCCTGTGTGCTTATGAGCTTATTGTCAGCAATATGAGGACATAAAAAGCCTAAGGTGGGGGTGTGCGCTTATTTTATTCTCTCTGGTTAAAATGGACAACCCTCACGATATATTACATTTTACCTGAACAATGTGAATAATGTTAAGGTCCTGAAATAAACACCACAGTTCTGAAGCTAAAGTTTCCCCATGGCTAGTTTACTCAAAAGTAAAAAAAAATCAGACAAAAGTGAGGCTGAGGCTTTTCTTGAAATTGGCTTTAGGTTTATCAGGGGTTTTTAACTATATCTTTGTGAACTAATTGGCCTGCAGTATCAGGTCAGTGTTAAAATAGAAAAAAAATGGCTGTATCAGACGCAAAAACAACACGGGGTGGCAACAGATGATGAGTACTTCCACCTGATTTTAATCTGATGGTATGATCTCTGTCTGTCATCCTACATGATTGGTTGCATGGTCATGCACATCATTAGTTTTTCGGCCAGAGCATGGAGTAGACATGCACGAGTAGCAGTGGCGTGAAAAAAGGACAGTGCAGGAAAGAAGAGAAGTTGAGCTGAGAGGAAGCACATTAAAAGGAGAAAAGTGTGGGAGGAAAGTGCTGCTAAATGCTGTAAAATTACAGAGATCTTCAGAAGCAAGAGGGGTGCTTAGTGCTATGAAAAAACTTATTAACAGGGCTGCCCTCAGCACATCATATCACTATCTTTACTGAGTTAAAAATTTAATCATGCTCTGTGGGAAAGCAGACCTGTAGTCTTTAATGCCTGACGGAGCTATCAGAGCCTCAAAATAACAAAAATGCCGGTTTAGTCCAAAATAATGAATATTTTCTAAACTATAAATAAAGATATGTTGCTGGCAAACAGTTAATAGAAAAAGATAAACTAGAAATATTAAAATGATGACAACATGTGGTCCGAGGTGAAAGGAATGAATGTGGCCTGATTGATGTTAGACGATGATTCCCATTTGTTGTTAAGCTAGTTCCCTGAAAAGTGAGTAAAGTCTAAAACTACATAACTCTAAAATTCTGAAAAAAATTTAGTAGCTAGTTTTAGTAGCCAGTAGCCATTTTAAATTCTGCCATATTATTAAAACCTAAGCCTAAACTAAATTATAGCTTATTTGAAAATCTCATTGTTAGTATTATTGATCCAACCATGAAAACTCTGCAACTACACTTGTTCCAATGTATCTGGGGACCATATACTGAATTTTTATCTGAATTTTCAGTTTCTGTCAACCTTGGTCCTTTAAACAGATCAATTATGATTATAGATAACTTTAATATCCATGTAGAGGTTGAAAACAACAGCCTTGGTACTACATTTCTGTCACTGATAAATTCATTTGGCTTTTGTCAGTGTGTACAAGAAGCAATGTACACTTTTAATCACACCCATGATCTTGTTCTGACATATGGAATTTAAATTGATCACTTAAAATCTGGAAATCTTGTTTTTCAGATCATTATCTTAAAACATTTGAATTTTTGCTCATCAACTATAAACCAAGAGCCACTAGTTATTATAGTAGATTCATATCTGTGGACAGTGTTGAAAAATTTAAAGAAATCATTCCCTCTGCAATAATTTCAGTGCAGTATCCCAATGTAACAGAGGAGTCATATGTAAATTTTAGCCCCTCCCAGCTTGATCACCTCGTTGATTGCACTGCCTGCTGTGCATCACTTGATTCTATTGCCCCAGTCAAAAAGAAATCAAAAGAGCTCAAGGGACCTTGGTATAATCTCATTACTCACAAGTTAAAACAGAAATCTCACAAACTTGAAAGGAAATGGCGTTCCACTAAACTGGAAGAGTCACGCCTGGCCTGGCAGGATAGTCTTAAAGTATACAGGAAGAACCCTCACCATGCAAGGAAAGATTATTATTCAGTGTTAATAGAAGAAAATAAGAAAAAGCCCAGGATTCTCTTCAGCACTGTAACCAGGCTGACTGAGAGCCATCATTATATATTATATTTTGAATTTTAATAATAAAATTATACTCATCAGAGAAAATATCTTTCACCACAGATTTCTGTTCGATAACAGGCACTATAGAGGAAGTTACTGGTCCTGATATGTGTTTGGAGAGCATTTATCCAATTAACCTTCATGAGATAATTACAATATCTTAATCTATACCAACTCTTCTACTTGACTCCATACCTACTAGGCTATTCAAAGATGTTTTACGCTTAGTTAGCACTCCACTACTGAATATAATCAATCTATCTCTTGTAGCAGGTTATGTGCCCCAGTCTTTCAAGGTAGCTGTGATTAAACCCTCCCTAAAAAAAAGGTACCCTGGACCCAGAAGTTTTAGCCATCTATAGACCAATATCCAGCTTCCCCTTTTTTTCAAAGATTCTGTTGAAAGCAGTAGCTTAACAGCTATGTGACTTTCTTCAAGACAATAGTCTATTTAGGGATATCCAGTCAGGTTTTAGAAAGCATCACAGCAGAGAAACGGCCTTGGTGCAAGTTACAAATGATCTTCTCACTGCATCTGATGAGGGTCTTGTCTCTGTAGTAGTCTTATTAGATCTCATTGCAGCTTTTAACACTATTGATCATCACATCCTACTACAGAGGCTTGAACACCAAATTGGCATTAAAGGATCTGCTTTAAGGTGGTTTAAGTCCTACTTTACTAATAGATATCAATTTGTTTATATTAATGATGAATTATCCAGATATGATAAAGTTAGTCAACCTTGTGGGACTCCACAAGGTTCTGTGCTTGGATCAATGCTATTCACTCTATACATGCTTGCTTCAGGTAATATTATTAGGAAGCAATCCATAAAATTCCATTGCTATGCAGATGATACACTATTATACTTAGCAAAGAAGCCAGATGAAACCCATCAGTTAGCTAAACTCAAGGCATGTCTTAAGAACATAAAAAATGCATATCTTATAACTTTTTACTGTTAACTGTTTATAACTTTTTGCTCTGACAAAACCGAAGTAATTGTGCTGGGCCCTAAACACATTAGAGTGGTATCATCCAACAACAAATAATCTGGATTGCATTGCCTTGGCCTCTAGCACTACTGTATGAAACCTGGGTGTTATCTTTGACCAGGAGCTGTCTTTTAACTCACACGTAAAACAGATTTCAAGGACGGCCTTCTTTCACCTCCATAACATTGCTAAAATCCGGCACATCCTTTCTCAACATGATGCAGAAAAATTTGTTCACACATTTGTTACTTCCAGGATGGATTGCTGTAATTCTCTATTTTCAGGCTGCCCTAATAAGATCGTTAAGACTCATCAGTTAATCCAGAGTGCAGCAGTGCGAGTACTGAAAAGTACCAGCTACAATCCAGAATAGTATTTAAAATCCTTGTCCTCCCATACAAAATTATTCATGGTCAGCAATCAAGCTATCAGCTTCAGCTATCAAGCTCCTCTCCTGTGGAACACTTTTCCAGACTCTGTATGGAAGACACACTCTCTGCTTTTAAGAGTCGACTTAAAATGTTCCTTTTTGATAAAGTTTATAGTTAGTCCTGGCTTATCTAGCCCCTAGTTATGCTGCTATAGGCTCAGGTTGCCAGGGGGGACACTCGATACACTGACCTCCTCTTTTGTCCTCCGCCTCTGACTCTATCTCTGCTCTTCTAAATGTCCATGTCCAAACAAAACATTATACTAATTTTACTTCTTCCCCAGGGTCTTTGTCCTTTATCAACGTGCAGGTTTTCTAGGTCATGGTGGGACCTGCTGCTTTGGTCCTGCATGACGCCTACTGCCCACATTAGGACAGGAGATCTTGTAACTTGGACCCCAGCCTGCATTCTCCAGCGCAAATCTGGATCCATGAATAACAATGACTTCTGGACCAACAGACTATACCTGCATCTGGATAACTACAGTCCATATATCCCTGGATTTATGGATTCCACATTCTCTTGGACTCACTGACTTCATCAGAAACACCCAGATCTGGATACGAGGACTACAACAACTCCTCGGCAAAGAGACAACATCTGCTTCTGGATAAATAGACTTCACATACCTCTGGATTAATAGATTCCACATACACTTGGACTCATGGATTTCCTAAGCAACACACAAAGCTGGATACATGCACCACTATGACTCCTGAACCAACAGACTACACCTGCTTCTGGTTCAAGATTTTTCTTATACATCTGGATTTATAGACTCCTGAATTTATACACTCTTGCTAATCTGTTATTGTCATGTTGTTGTGTTCTGTATAAGTCACATCTATTGAACGTCTATCCATCCTAGGAAGAAGGATCCCTCCTCTGTGGTTCTTCCTGAGGTTTTTTATTTTTCCCTGTTTAGGGTTTTTTCAAGTTTTTCCTCATTGGTTTGAGGGTCTAAGGACAGAGGGTATCATATCTGTACAGTTGGCAAAAGCCCAGTGAAACAATTTGTAATTTGTGATTTTGGGCTATACAAATAAAATTTGATTTGATCTGACACAAGTGGAAGTTTGGAAACACACTAGTGGCACAGCATCAGGAGCAACATGGTTCAGTGTCTTTCCCATAGACACTTTAACACACAGGTGTCGGGAATCAAACAGCCAATCCTCCAATCAGAGGGTGACCAGCTTTACCCGCTGACCCACAGCTGCCCTTAATTGCCAGTGTGTCACTGGAAACGACATTATAACTTAATATCTCGTGCACATTAATGAATTCACCGATGGAAACCGCAGCCCATCATTGCTTGTGAATGAGCCTTTTGAAGATACTTATTTCATGCTCAATTATTATGCTATCACCTGTTACTTGTAATCAACTTGTTTATCTGTGAAACGCTCCAAACAGGTGTTTGTGGAACAGTCAACAACTTTTCTGTTTTTTTTTTTTTGCAAATGATTCAAACTGGTTGCTGACATCAAATGCAAGGCTGAGCATATATTTACAAAAGTCATTGGTTTATGATACTGATACAATTTTCAGTTTTTGCATGCTTACATAAGAATCATTATTAACCTTATTAAAAATCATTACTTTCACAATTACGTTCCCAATAACACTTCTTTTAGCATTTGTTGAATTGTACATAAATATTGAGACTGCATCTAAGGAACGGTAGTTCTGGGTCATCTTGTGTGTTGGCACACCATGAATGCATAAAGACCTGATCAGAGTACAGCAGATGTCTGTTTAATCACACAAACAGGGCGAGCTGGGCTTTCTGGGAAACGGGCCATAGTCACCCACACAGATCTACCTCTATGCAGAGCTATACCATTTTGCATTAAGCATAACACGACAGGTTAATGCTCCATAGACAGGTCAAATGACTGTCACCATGGAAACAAGTTCATGCGGCATTGTCAAAGAGTCTCCGATCTGTCCTCATGCATAACGACGAAAAGAGTGCTGAGAAAATTATAGTGCAATGTGTAATTTCTTGAAATCTAACTAATTAAATGTTTTTCCTTTTATTGTAATGTTCTCTGTATTTTAAACATGGAAGCAATGACTGAAATTATTATTTGCATTGCTTGTCTCTATGCTTTAAAAAGTTTGACAGAAACCATAACACAAAGTATTATTTAAAAAATATAGATGTTATCATTATATTCATAATGGATCTGTTAAGCATTTTCCAAAATGTAACTAATATGTCATAATATTATGAAAAGCAACAATCCTGCCTTAAAAAGTTAAATTATTTTCTTAAGCCTTCTCATTTTATTCACAGAGAAATATCACAGAAAATCTTCAGTAAAAGCAGCTAGAGATGTGCGCTTTAAATCTGAATCAAACATGTTGCAGTACACACTATTTATATGAGTTAATTAAAGTCTCTTATAATTGCTGTGGCATAGGTAATTGTGCTTTATGAGCAGTGCAAAAATGATCACAAGTATTGAATTAAAGGCAGACGTATCTGTCGAAATAAAACAATGAAGGAGGAGCTGTAAGGGACATTATGTCGGTGAGTTTTTCCACTAAAGATTTCCCACAGGGCAGAGGAGGCTGATGAATATAATAACCAAACATTTTTAAATATTAATCAACTGTGAACAAAAACGACCAACAACTTATTCTCACAGGCTTTGGGCTGGGGTGTGTGTGAGTGTGTTTACACCACTGTGGAATGTTGATTCACAGCCACCCATTGTTCATCATTATTACATAATTTCCATCTGATGAACTCAATATGTCAGAAACAATAGACAACTCTGGAGGAGCGATGAACAGAAGCCTATGAAGGGGTGGTGAGAGAAAGACGGCCTGAAAACACAAGAACAAGGGAGGCTGATGAGAAGATTTAGAGAAAATGGTTAAAGTTTAAAGGGAAGGCGGAAGATAGAGAGAGAGAGAGAAAAGACTGCAGTGAGGGCAACTCAACGCCTGGTTACAGGCTATACTGCATTCTGCATGAAAATACAGAATCTGCTGGTTTAGTAAATTGCCTGCCAGAGAAAACTGACAGATATTTAACCTCCAAAGTTAAGTTTGGGACGTATCCGATGCTTTAAATTATAAAATGCCTGTGAGGATATTACTGAGCCAAAGTGAGCCCCATCCATCTTTTAACAGCGCAGGAACTGGTTAATGCTATAAATGTTAGCAGGACAAAATATGTATATTGAGGTGAAAGCCAACACACAACAACACGCTGTGGTGTTAAGAGAGCTTTCATAAGAGAATAAGCAAAAAATGCCAAGTTGTAGCAAAAACAGACCTGAGGCGTTTATATGAGCAAAAATGCAAATTATAGAGCCTCCATTCAATTAAAAAAACATAAATATATTAATCCGTAATGGAAACTAAAATAGAAAAGCTGGGTGTTAAAAAAGAGAAAAAAAAGTCACAGGACGATATGCAAAACTAAATCAACAGCACAATCCTGACACGTGGATAATAACCTGGAACATGTGTTTGTTTCAGTGTGGCAGAGCAGCCACCTGGCCAAACAACTGGCCTGACACACAGCGACTGATTCTCAAGTTTTCAAAGCGGCAGCTCCGCATCAAGCTACAAATCCACAAGCTGGAGCTCAATGAGCCACGGGCCGCCTGGAAATCATTTTTTGAATTGACTACGTGCTGTTCAGTAGCACCAACAACTAATTTGTGATCCCACTAATTTCATATTTCATTCATTAGACGGCATGGAGCGAAGCATTAATCGGCGAATGATTCATTTGGGGACTGATCCTACCCACCCCCCACATCAACCTTCCTGCTGCTGATTAGTCTCCAAGGGCGACCAGGGATTCATTTGTCAAATTGAAATCATGTCGTAACTGATGCTGCTATACTTTTGGCTGCATTGAGCTCCAACACATTCTTATAGAAATGACTTTAGTGATCTTTACTGACCATATACAGATTTTAAAAGACAGGAGAATTTTTTAGTGGGTAAAGCATAGGATGACACCAACACCACAAGGCAGTACTGTGGTCTTGCTTAGTTAAGGATTTAGGCATTTTCATGTTCCATAATTTTATTCATATTCAAAAACCTGCAAATGGGCGCTGAAATAAACAGCTGTCAAGTACCACATGTGGGTACATTTTCATTTAAAATAGTCACATAAAATGAAACCGTCACACAAAAAAAGTGTCCTCAATGTTTTGCTGTCACTAACAGGCGAGATGTGTCTGGCTGCTGTCTGCACCTCATAAACTCAGAAATCAATGCTCAATGGCCACCAGCATTGTTTAAAAGGTTTCGATTTCCCTCTTATTTTCTTCCATTGGGATTCACAGATCACATTTATCATCGCATTCTTGTTTTTTTACTACAGTATTTTTTAAATATTGGATAACAAAGTCAGTCAGATTTGATACATGTAATCAAATTCTCAGCAACCTCCATAAAGTTTTTTGTATAACAGCTCCTCCGTGATTATTTTCACACTGTTTTACTGCAATGTTTTTGTATAATTAATGCAGTCAGGTTCAGCTATACCTCTGCGCTGTGTAAAGAATGATGAGCGGGAGGATTGTTTAACCTTTTATGACCCCTTTCATTATCTGAGCAGGAATAAAACATACACTGAGCAGTCATACACTTGGCTTGCTTATAGCAGCTCTCACACACAGCACACTTGGGCATACAGTCATTAATACACATTTCTACACAGTGTGGCGCTCGACACCTCACCTCAGGCACATTTCTCATAAACTTGCAACGTTCAGGGTTGCCAGATCAGTCTGACAGTTTCCAGCCTAATTACTGCCCAAATCAATAAAAAAAAACAACAAAAAAAAACAACAAAAAAAACTGCATAAATAATAACCTTGCCTGATATCCACATAAAACAGCCCACATCATAAATATACAAACTTCATACCTGCATTGGATAACAAAGATAAAATGGTGAGATAGGCTTGCTGATATAAATCTGCCCATATTCCCATCACTCACAAACTGGAGCTACATGCATTAGCATTTCAATCATCTGAAAACTTCTACCTTACGCCTTGTTTACGCAAAATTATGTGTACGGATCCGAGTTAACGGATGTCCATTCATTTTGTATAGAACATGATATCTGACATGCTGGCAAAATGCTGGACTGTTGGAATTTAACTTTAACTGCAGATTTCAGAGAGACTGTAGGACAGTTAGGTTAGGCTGCAAAATGGCTAATTCCTTCAATTCAGTTCCCTATGTTAACTGTCAAGTGAGATTGTATAATTTAAAAAGAATGAATTGTGATTGTTATTCTGCTAAAACATGTTTATATATCATACCCATTCAGATCAGGTTTATCGGTGCTTATTGAAATACAGTCAGACTCATCAGTCCTGATAGGAAATACAGTCATTTTTTAATTTCCAAGTTCATGTTGAAAAACTCCTGGCCGTCGAAAAATGGACAAAATGAACCTCACCCTGAGCTAAGGGTCATTACTATCCATCTGTAAAGAAATTCATTTCCTTGCACTGGATGCTAAGGGGCATCATCATTTTGACAGATTTACGGACACATACGTATGTGGAAACAAGGTGTTAAAGTTTTGTTAGCAATCAATTTAAGTGATATAGATATCATGGACACTCTATTTTCATTTATCCCAACTGAAAACTAAATACAACTCATATCAAACCTCTCAAATTGTACCAAGTAAATTAATTTTGATGGAATGAGTGGGTCAGAGTTTACTGTTTTTGGCAAGAAAATTAGTATGTTTGTAATATTGTTATGTTATTTTCAAAATTCATCCAAATACTGACAGAAGCATCTTGACAGTACTTTCTCTACACCCAACACCAGAAGGAAGTGGCCGAATTGGCTGGAAAAACACCCAAACTGGTTACGCTAGAAACGCTTTAACGCTGCAGAATTTTATCACTGCCAATAAGCGATTGCACCACTGAGCCACTTAACCTACACAAATAGTCTAATTTCAGATTATGATAATAATGGCAACTGGAACCCTATACCCTAGAAACATATTAGAGTTAGAGAGCAATCATTTTGTCAGGTAAATAATATGCTTGGCTGGTGGATTTTTATCATTTCCCAATCAACTTGACTGGGGAGTCACAATGTTAATTTTGGATACGGTGACACAGGCTGCAGTCAGAAGGTGAAGTTAACAGTTATGAGTGTGATGCCTGCACCTGCTAGGTGCAAATTAGAGCCACTAGAAGTCAATCGGACACATAAAAAACACAAAAACAAAGAGAAGATAGTGAAAAGGTCTTTTTATACGCTCCCACAAAGAGTATAATTGCCACAAAGCTCCTCTATGCCTCAGCTACAGTGAATATTTCTCCAGAGAAACACACAGATGTCACATTCTCAAAAGGACAAAGTCACCTCAAAATGTTGCAGTGACTCACATAGAGCATATGATTTCAGCATTGCAAACCTAGAGAAGTGTTAGAGAAGCAAAGGGATTTCAGGGAGAATTTGAAGAATTTAGAGGTAAATACTGAAAGAAAATCTATGAAATATTTTCTGCTGTTAGATTGCACAGATTGCAGATAATTTTCTTCTGCAAGAGGATTGCTTTGGGCAATTTATTTTCTTAGCTCCTGGCATTGGTTCTAGTGGCTAGACAAACACTGTACTCTAAATACATTTGAGTGGTCACTTGCATGCAGGTTGAAAAGAAACAGAGGTGAGTAGCAGTTCAAATTCCTTCTCAGTTAGACAAAATACATTGTCTGTCCCTGTCCTCTTGAAAAACACAAGGTTTTGTTTTGTTTTTTTTCTGATTCAACTCCCCTATCAGAAAGAAGATGTCATTGCCTTCCAAAGGCATTACACACAATGCTTAAAAGTCATTTTTTTCTCTTTAAAAATGCTACAGTTAAGGTTTGGGTAGGTTCAGGTACATAACAACTTTGTGACTACTGTATTGTCATGGTGAGTGGTTAGGAGTGGTTTTAGAGAATAACCATGACCATGTCTAAAAAAATAACAATGAATCAGTTGGACATGAAAAGCAAACAGAAGGTTTACTATTTTGGTGACCCATCCATTCACCTTCTTCGAAGAGTCTTTAACGCTCTACAGGGGTGTCAAACTCACCTTCATTTTCATCATTTTCACCCACTTCAGCATTATCATTGTCTTCAAAGGGCCAGTTGTAACTGTAAGATATAAATGTATCTACTCCTTAACATATTTTTACATACTTGCCTCTGTTTGATTGTTTTTTGATATCAAACCAACTTTGAAGATAGAATTATAGGAAGAATAATGGCCAGCAGACATTAGTTGCTAACAAAAACATTTGCTTTTGCATTGATGTATATGCCTATACACAGATGTAGAAATACATGTAGGCAAATGCAAAAATTTCTTTATCATAACATTACATAACATATATGGCATTATCAGATTAAGCAACGCTCATCATTACTCATCCATCAATGATTAAAATTGTCAAGAAGATAACAAAGTTCCTTTTACCATCAGAATTTTTTACATTTGGTCATTACATTGTCCCCATTCGGCATCAACAGTTCTTTTCTTGGTCATTTTGGGACTATTTTCCCAACCCCATCACTCAAATAGAAAAACATTCCACGTAATGGCTGAAATTGAAACATAGCCATCTAGTGGCTGAATGTTGTCACTGCGTCGATCACAACCAATTGGGTATCGAATGGGAAACTGTTTTTGAAGAAGATCGCCTTCTTTTCAAGCTTTTGCGGACAACATAAAATGACAAGTTGGGCCTGATTTGGCCTGTGATTCCCTCTGTTATCTGCAGGTCATTTCTTTTACTTTTATTGTCTTTTCACTTTTCTGTTTTATTTCAGCTGTTGCTGCTGTTTTTAGTTCTTATTGAACAGAGCATGAGAGGCGGGGCTGGAGTCTATGGCTGCTTGCAGTACTACACATCTGCTCTTCATCTGCAGTCTCTGCTCTTCTCTTAAACCCGGCTCACACTCCCACTCGTCACCAGATTATACAACTTCCCACAGTGGTAGCGCAGCCAACCTTCTACCGATGAACGAATGAAAACTTGTGAAAAACCTGGTATTATTTATACCTGAGATCCTAATTCTGCTCTCCTGTGCCTGCAGCATTCCTCCAGCCTGCCTCTGTCTCTCTTCAACCAAACTGCAGTCATGCCACTGTCTAACAACCACCCACATCTCAACAACCACTTCAAACCAAAATTGACTCTAACTTTAATTCTTCAAACAAATCTGCTAAAACTCCAATTGTTTCCAACTCGACTTCTGAGTCAACTTTCCACCACACCTAACACAGTGTGTGCTTTATGACATCAATCAACTTCCTCTTTTGCATACTAGACTTTGTCACTGAAACAGGAGGAGGTTAGGGTCCTCGCTGAAAGGACAGATGCAGTCATTGGCTTTGCGAGGAAGACCTTATACTTAATAACAACTATAATAAAGTCAACCTCCTGCCTGACTGTGTTTTTTCTGAATGGTCGTTTCCTAGATGCCTCTGGGTGTGGCCAGTTTATGTCACCAGTATACTTCATTAGAATGCTCTGCTGGGTGGTTATCAGGCAAAAGAAACCCATTACCCCTCAGGGTCTGAACCACTTCTTTTAAATTTTTTCTTTGAGATCGACCCTTTGGAACAGTAAAGAATTTTGCTGAGTACAATGTCAGTGCTCAACCGAGAGATCCAATAATCACGGTTACAATCATACTCACAAGTTGATAACTGATTGAAGTATTTGAAAAGTAGAAGCTGAGTTGATAACTACAGTCAGCATACAGTTACAGGTTTGGTATTAGTGGGAAACAAAGTGTCATCCATAGCTATATTTGGTTTAGTACATGATTGTTGAAGCACCTAAATCTGGTTTCTGTGCTTGTACTACCCCTGGATTTCGTCAGAGGATTCATGACATCAGTCCCTACATATAGACGAATGAATCTCTGTTTGTTTTTTGTCTCCTCACTGAGAAACTAGAGAGTAGCTTTAGAATTTGATAGTGAGTCGAGGCGGTACTCATTAGGCTCAGTATCCACGAGGAGCTGGCCCAGATAAACTTGCTTAGGAAGCCCTTCCCTGAAGAGTTACAGTTACTGTGCTAGATATGCAAAACCAAGCCTTCACAGAACAGAACAGACACGTTGGTAGAAAGATTTAAAGTCTGCTGTGCTCTTCGGAGAGCTGGAGTCCATTCAACGCCCCCAAACTGTGTGACAGTGTGTATGTGTGTGTTGGTGAGGCTCAGAATATGAGTGAGATTAAGTGAGTGTTTGTAATAATTGAGTTTAATCAAGAGTTACTGGGGGTCAACTAGCATTACACACTCGAGTGTGATTGAGGATGTTGACTTGGCATTTTTTGCCATAAGCCCATTAATATTCATGTACAGAAGTGGACATGCACACACACACACACACACACGCACACACACACACAATATATTTAGAGGTTCTCCCTGAATAGCACAGGTTATTTGGAGTAATAAATTTTCCATTTAACCTGTAGCTTTAAAGACAAAGGCTGGCTACACGCTAAACTATTTTCAAACCTTAACCGATTTTAACCGATTAAAATCCTTTGAATGCACACGCTGGACGTTAGTAGTAAGGATTTTAGAGCTTCTGGCCATGTCCTTTCCTGCAGTTTTGTTTATGCTCACTGCGATGTTTGTAACTGTAAACGTACACAACATCCAGTTGGTGACACGTCCCCTGTATGCTCATTCTAATTGGCTATAGGCGATATTCTGTCGGACGCAACCTGACCTGGAATTTTGAATATGATTTGAGATCAGGAAGCCTCCAACTCGAGTGGTAGCAGTAAAATGGTCATATAGACACCAAACACTTGATGGTTGTTGGGACAAATACTCCCAGGCCACCTCCCAGGCGAATTGGGCTCAAAGTCTGGCCTAAAATCATCTAGTGTGTAGCCTGCTTAAGAGTGAAGGATAAATCATGTTAAGTAAACATAACACCAAAAGTGCTAACACCTTTATTTTAGGTTTGTATTTAATGATCTATTCACTATATTTTGATAAGTTAAGTTCTAACTATCGTGCATGCTGGTGTAGCCAAGAGAAGGGTATAATTTTTGCCCCTGTTTGTCTGTGTGTTTGAAGCAAATAACTCAAAATTTCAATTTTAGCTCTACAATTAACAGAATGACGGAAGCAGACAAGCGTTGCTGCTGTTATGCACGGTTGCAACTAACTGTATGCCCCATTGAATTAGATATTTGATGCTGTTAGACGGGATGCGGCATCATGATTGACAGGTGAACCCTGGTACTGATTGAGCGAGGGGCCGAACTTGATATTGCAGCTCCATTATCCTATTCTGGCACCAAATGACAGCACTGGTGTTCAGGCTTCATTTCTGCACCATTTGAGGAAGCGGAGACAGGTCTTCCATCTTTATTCATGTTTTATTTTTCATATTCCATTTTGAGGAGGAAAACAGAAGCAGAAAGGATAACAAGATTGTTTTTTCTGCTTCATCTCTCCCTCCTTTTGTGTCCCCCAGTCATAATACTTGGATTAAACTTTTAAAACAAAAACATTTCCAACACTGTATGATAAATAAAAGTAACAGAGATGGACAATCTTTGACTGATTTTTAAGCATTTCCTGCTGTGGAGATTCTTTGTAAAGGCTGTTATGATTCTGTGTGCAACAATGTGTGTAAATCCGTCTCAAAACCTCTAATTTCATCAGTGGTTCCTGTTGTTTTGAGCCTTGAAACAGACTAATGTAAATATTCATAGAAAAAGAGAATTGCCCAAAACATTAAAGTTGCTCCCCTCCTTAACTACCAGCCATGATTTATTCAGCTTTAAGCTAGTCTTGCTTGAAATTAATGAGGCCAACAGTCTCACAATCGATGAAAATATGGTCTCTGATAGGGACACATTTTGGCTGGTGGAGTTGCTCTGTGCTAATTCAACTGACACACATTCAAACACTTTCTGGTCCACCGTTCTGTCGACTCTACTCTAAATGTCTGCACTCTGCACAAGACGTATTCATTGACAGAATTGCCCTATGTTCCATCAACACCTGAAACAGACTTCCTAAAATATCCTCATTATAACATTGACCTTCTTTACCAAACAGCACAACTTCCCACTATGGATATACTGTTCAAAATTCATGATGAACTGGTAAAATGGACATAGCAGCCATGTGAATCACGAGTACGAAGACAGGCAGCAAGATCTGTGAGAGGAAGCTGGTGTTGATGCTTATTCTTCAGTATGCACCAGTTACAGTTCAAGATATTAGACAAATTACATGAATCCAAAATTTAGGTTGTCCAAGATATTCCCTGCAGTAAATCCATCATGTGATCAATGTGGACAAGCATTGGCCTCATGAACACAGGTGTTTTGGAGCTGCCTGAACATTTCTACACATCAGATTAAAACATGGCAAAATTTGTTAAAGAGTCTCACAAAATCAATTCAAAGCAGAACCAATGGTTGCATTTGGAGTGAATGCAGCTACAACTGTGTAAGTGTAAATAGATATTTTGATATGTTTGGTGACTTTGCTAGCACAGAGGCTCATTTAGTTAAAATTGAAACATACAAAACATACAAAACCACTTGTTCTGTGTGACCTAGCAAACTGTTCATTGATTCACACTCTTGAAATACTTTGGTATCTGATGTGTTTTTTTTTGTTTTTATTGCAGTGACACCTGTGATATCTTTTTTCTTTTTCTTGATAATGTAATAAATAGAGTATGTGTACCAAAAAAAATGACTCACCTTGGTCTAGAGATTTGGCAGGAGCCCAGCTTTTGAAGTAGTCATCCTGAGTGGAAACACAAAACAAGAAACTAGGTTATGATTAAGTCCAAGATGAGAATACTGGATTATCATGTAGACCACAGAGAAAGGCACACTGCTGTCCTCATTCATCTGTCCTTTTTGGTATTTCACTTGTGCTTTGCAAGAATGGATGGTTACAGGAGAAAATGAGAAGATACTGAGGGGTAGAATCTTGCCTGGATGCTTAAAAGTAGGACACAGATATATACAGAGGAACCTGCAGGAGACACACTGGGGAGTAAGGACACGTACACACATCTGGTAAAAAACTGGGTTTTTACAAGGGGAAAAACATTAATGTCAAGGCCAAAATGAATCTATGCTCTGAAAAACAGTTTAGACAGAAAGACCATTATTGCACATAAATGACAAGAAGAAAAGAGAGATTTTGAGGAGGGAATGTGGTGAGTCCTAGTTTAGTTGATCAGATATTCCCTAAATCATGGTAAAAAGAGCTCATTGTTTCTATTGACTGTTGTCTTTAAGATTCACAGAAAATATTAAAATGTTAAAATATATTAGTAGTGAAAGTAGAGAAAATCTTCTACTTCTCCTGCATGCTAAAAAGCCCCAATATGAAAAGAGTGACGGCTTTAACAATGTCATTTAACATCAACGTAACGACACTGATAAAAAAACAAACAAAATTCGTCAACTTTTGATGATTTTAACTTTCTACACTAAACGAAATGAAACACATTCTTCTCTGGCAGCTGTCAGTGTTTGACACATACATAGAAAGACATTTTATTACGTAATATTTATTTGCATTGTTGTGCTGTAACAGTGAAATGATTCTGGTAGTTTTGAAAGATAGCTTTGAAAAGTCTAAATAACATCAAGTTTTAAGCCAAGGATGAATGATGAGCTCTGTGATTTCCCTGAGCCAAGTCAGACTGAAGTACTTCAGTTTCAGTTTCATGGTCCTGAAGATATGTGTGGAGATATGCGTTTTTCATCAGGGAGCAATGATAAGGTACATGTATGTCACACACAACAAAACATGTGAAATGATTAGGTAATAGTGTATGAATCAGGACATTTAGATCTAGACCTGGGCGATAAAATGATCGCAATATATATATTGGTAATAGAAGTGCCATCGACAGCGTTAAAAATATGTCCGATAGATTACATGCAAATGAAAGCGTATTAAAGAATTCATCCGAGCTAATAAACGGGCTGTAATATTCCCTGCTACACTTGCTGCCTCCCCGTTTCAGTGAAAGAGCTGATCGTATCCGCCTATTACACCGACAGCTGATTATTTAACAGGTGTCTACTTTAGTAGCACCACTGCCATGTGACTGACAATAACAGAGGAACTGATAAAAATAATTCCAATAGAGAGGAAACAATTTAAAAAGGACAAAGTCAGCTCACCAGTATGACAATTTTTCTTCTCCAAGATTGTCCCAACCAAGAGCGATAATAAAACTTTAACTTATTTTACCACCTCAGCCTTTTCCACCCATTTGGAGTACACAATATGATGTCAGTGACAACCGTCTACAACCGCCAGACGGGCAACAATGTAGAGGTACTCAGCCACAACGCCGTATGACAAAACATGTCATATTACTCCGCTAAGGATGATACCACTCAGCGTGGGCGAAAAGCCCATAAAGAAAAAAATAAAGAAAAAAAGTGTTTAAAAAATGTTATTGGCCAATGTGACACTTCACTATTGTGATAGGCTTCTCTACTAACAGAGATAAGATGAAGACGAAGGCAGGATGGTATGGATGGTGTGTTTTCAGCTTGCAGTGCCACAGCGTGCTCTGAATAAAAATAGCGGCCACAAAAAACGGTTGATGATCTCAATTGACCTCTGTTATGTGAACAGTTGATGCTCAGGAAAATAAGCTGGCGATCAAGTGGTCAGGGGGTGTAACAGCCTGAAATCTTCACTATGGGATCTGTTTGTGCGAGATCTGCCTGTTTTTCCTAGTCCTTCATTCGGCATTAAGGCTCCATAAATACTTTAAAGTGCTGTATGATGTCACTGAGGACTTCTGTACACTAATCACCGTTCATGAATGCTCGCAAGAATAGTTACAGTTAAAGTCTTCGTGAATACACCTTGGTTAACCACAAGGGGTTTGTCAAGAGTGACCATTAGTTTTGCACTTTACACTTACTTACTGTGTGTATTCTGTCCAGCAGGAGCTATTACCACCAATATACACATGTAGTCACACACACGCTCACACACCGGTGGTATCTTTATCTGAAATGATGCCTGAGGCGAGCCATATGTGTGTCAGCAGGGAGCAAGCTTGCAGTGACAATATGTGAGCGAGGCGGTGGGAACCCGCTGAGGTTAAAAGTAGGATATCTACCTGCATCCTTATTGGGTAAAATAGAGCGAGTGGAGGGAGATAGAGAGCGAGCGAAAGAGGCTAAATTGGGCAGTAACAGGTAATAGAAAATGGACGGGTGAACAACTCATCCAGTCGTTGTTCCATACATGACGTCTGGAGACACGTCAGCCAACACAAGTTAGAAACGAGGAAACCTAGTTAGCTTCTCTCTTAGGTCCTTACTGGACTCATGTGCGCACTACTTTTTTCTTTTATTTAATGTCTATCTCTCCTGCTTTTTTCTGAGTTAAAATGAATTTTTATGGGTGAAAACTCAAAAGTAGGACGTTCCTGTGCATGGCAAAATAAATTTCTGCAAAGCTCTAACTGACACCAACATCAACATGCAGTATAGTCTGTCTTTCTACTGATTTTTCTCGAGAACTGGTTGTCCATCTCTCTTGGAATGTATAACTGCTGTGGAGTAAAGAAACTGCAACAGTGATGCTTTTCAATGAGGTTCTTGAGGGAACTGGCTCAACATCAACCTGTAGTGGGAAAGCTGAATGTTTCTGACACACAGATTTAGGAGCACCTTGGGGTGGGCAATATATCTAATATACTCAATATATATGTGGCTTCTTCCACGTGAGATATAACAAATGACTTTATTGTGACCATTGAGTACAAATTGTGATCTGAACGTTTTAAGCCATCAGGGTAAAATTCGCTTCTCCCCTTATGCACTCTCAAGTGACAGGTCTGGTACGGAGCTTTCTGGGTGTGGCAGGATCTGGGTTTTCAAAGCTGGACCTGTGCAGGACTCTGACTTTCATCTGTCAATGGTATGGATCTGGATTACTATATGGGCTTACATAATGCCATTATTTATTTCGATTTGTTCAAAGCTTAGGTGTGCAATGGCCTTGTTTGAAATACATAGTTTAAATTAATAATAAATTAAACTTGATTGTATTTCCCCAACTTTTTGCATGCAAATAAAAACACACTAGAAATCTCTAATGAATAAATAGCAAATAATGCGGACAAATGTTGCAGGGACTACTGGAATTATCACACAAGGGTCATCTTATGCATTCAAATTTTGAATTGCACATTTATTGGGTGCTTTAGAGGAGATTTCAAAATATCGAGTTGCATATAGTGTATGGCGATATAGCCCAAAAATATCGAGATATTATTTATAGGCCATATATCGCCCGGCCCTAGGAACACTTGAACAAACATAACATGTGGAGAATTATAATATTAGTGTGTTAATAAAGTGTAAAAAATATGTTGCAGTGTATGTAAAACTGCTGCGTTTAGAATTATTGGAGGTCTCAGGTTAATGATACTGAGGAAGCTGAAACCAGAGATGCAGAAGGCCGAGCACACAGCACATTAGGAAAAGTCATGTTTTTGCATGGACATTGGACTCATTTATGGAAATGTAAAACTATGTATTTGTTCTATGTAAGATCCACTGTTACCATCAATAACCAAAACCATCACCTGACATCACAGTTTGGATTTCAATCAAGCTTCTGTTGCTGCTGTAGGAGCATAATGTATTAATCCCCATGGTTTTGAAATGAGATGAGCAACAAATGATACCAAATGAAAAGGTGTGCATATACTTGTGGACGTGAAACATAAGCATGCTTGCATTCTGTCTCACTAACAACGATATTGACATGACTCCATCAGCTAATCCACAAGATTCAGATCATAAAGTCAAGGTCACTGAAAGTTGTACCGTGCATTGACAGATAACATCTACCAAAATTGATTTAATGCAAACTGATCAAATCACTATGGCAACATTTTCCCATGCAATGATACACCGTGTGGCCAAGCAGCCATCCAATCTGCTGTGCATTTAAATCAGCGACTACAAACAGTGCCTTAAAGCAAGTGTCGGACAAACGCTACGGCTAGGGCTTCCAGGAAGGCACCGCGATATGTGTCAGAAAAGTGATCAAATTAAAAGCACAATGGATTCACTTACCTCTGCTTCCTTTATATGATTGCAGAGGAGAAAGAAAGAAAGACAGAAAGAAGGGAAGAAAGAAAGATCAGTGATAATGGCATAGTACGTAATGTCTACCAGGGCCATTACAGCATTGTTACTCATCCTGAATACTGACTTCTACTCTACAGATTAATTTAATAGGAATCCGAATCTGAAGGTAGAAGAAACAAAAGGACTCGCACGCACGCACATATATACACACACACACACACACACACACACACACACACACACACACACACACAGACCTCTCGAAGCATTATGAGAAAGCTTTATTTGAAGTGGCATGTAATTTGAAAAACATCGAAGGTAAAGTGTACAGGCTTAGTTGAAACCCAGCATAAAGGCAATCAGCTCCAGATCTCTTGGTGTGGATATTTCGCGTTTATTGCAACACTGTAATGTGGGTAAAGACGTCTCAGAAAAAGAAATCGAGTTCCTGAAATGTTGAAGCTACTGTTAAGCCTGGTTAGCTTGGCCGTTATTGATATGAAAAGGGTTTGCATGGTTTCAGTGTGATATTATGGCAGCTGAGGTTAGTTACACAGCTTCAGACACAGCATGCTAATAACATCTTCCAGTCTTTAAAAACTATGTCATTATTTAGTGCTGGCTGTTGGTTACAGAGTTGTAGGCATGATTGCATTAATTTTAAAAGTTTATTTATTTTAAAATTTAATTTATTTTGAAAGTTGCTCAGTGACACATGAAGCCAAATATGATTAACTTTGCTGGTTTAAAATTACACACATTTTCTGCATAGCAGCTATACAGTGGGGCTCATGAGGCATGTGCTCTAATGACTTCTGCTTCTAACCTGTTGAGCCTCTTGCTAACTTAAATGGGGGGAAAAAAAATCAAATCACACTGCTCCTCTATAACTTCCAAATATTTTTGGACCAACAGATCGAATTCTCATATTGCAAAAATTGATTTTGAAGGAGGTTGTGACCCTTAAAATATGTTTCCACCTTTTCAGCTCTTTCCCCACCAGAGGATTTTGTAAAGTTGCCAAAATCACTCATTTTTCATTGATGGAAAACAAAGAGTTTCAGCTTTTATAGCTTCATTCATTCCATTTGAAAGCTTGTCATTTTCATCAACAAAAATCTGAGAAGAAAATGCATCTCCAAGCAGGAAAGAGAATATTTTTAATTAGCAACTTCGTCCAACTGAAAATGTACACTTCTGTCTTCCTCAACTCTGACTGTGACTAGTACACACACACACACACACACACACACACACACACCCACACACACACGCAGCCACTTCCTTCATAATGTTAGTTCATGGGAAAAAGCACTTTTGGAATCCTGTCCATCATGTACAGTATAACTGTTTAGTCACTCTCAAAATTGCTGGTCCGAGAAGTCTGTTTTCTACAAAGGAAAGACAGTAAATGATGCATATAAAGTTAATCTCCCTTAAAAGGACAGAAAAAGAGAAATAACCCATTTCACATTTTTTATTGCTGTTTTATACTAGAAGAACATTCAAATACATGAAGAGTATCTTCATTTTTGTTTGCATTTGTACTTCAGTGTTATTTAGTCCTCTGGGGTAAATCTATGAGAGAAATCCACTTGAATTGACTCAATACTAATCGACATATAGACCTTACCATTCAATCGTAGCCCACAGGGCTTTACCTTTTCTCTACCTGCTACATTTGGTTAACCAGCTGATTATGATGGATTACAGCCAACAGTGAACAGCTCTAATGTGCAGCTGTAGCCAAACCACCTCCTGTGGAACAAATACACTTGTTTTCTTGTTGGTTTCTGTACCATCTGGAGAATTCGCAACTTGTTGTTCTTTCTCGATGAGTTCCTTTGACCTGCAGCTACAAATATGTTTTTTTTTAAGAAAATAAGAGCATTCGCAATGTCTACCAGAGGACTGCAGTTAAAATACAGATCTCTGAAATGTACCTGTACTTTTATTTGCTGGAGTTACTTAAGGTTCACGGAGGTGTCAGACTAGCCCTCTTAGAATTCAGTATGAATCTCAGGAATGACCTTTCCTTGCCTTGGACTTCCATTAATATTTTAGTGTGCTCATCTCGAAAGCATTAACTGGCTGAGACACAATGTCATTCAAACCCTTTAAAGTTATTACAACAATAAAACTCTGCTATTATAATCATATTATCTTTGTTGAAAGGAGTGCTGAAATTTGCTGAAAAAAGTTACATAGTGGAGGAGGTCTTTCAGCTGTGTCAATTTAAAGTTGCTAACACTCTGCAGGAGATTGTTGTCAAGCGGAAATACCAACAGCTTAATCAAGTCTCGGCATTAAATTTAAATCTGTTCAAAACAGAGAACAGCAGCTATCATGACAATTTGATTCCTTTAATATGAAACTCAACATGATGCAATTTATTCAGCAGCGACACCATTTCAATTAGGGATAATTGACAACATGTCGGTGTTCAAAGGCCTTCACGTTGCAGTGAGTCTTTACATCAGATGTTGCTATTGAGCAATTGGATGATAAGGTTCAACTGCAGTGTTCAGACTGAAGAAGACATGGGGACGCATCACGGAGAGGGTGTTGTATAAAAATGACAAAAATAACAGTGAAAGTCAAATCAGCATTTACAGAGGTACTGTGTGTGCTGTTGGGGAAGTGTGCACTTGCATCAAAGTCAGATTTAGGCGCATTGTTGATTTTTGCTGAGTCAACCCACAAAACATGAACTGGGTTCTAATTGCTCTCTGTGAGCACAGTTGATCCCCTAATGCAAGTTACACAGAAATAAAACAAAATATGAAGATAACCAATGAAATGATGATCCAATACTGTATGAAGGCGAACATTCATAATTAGGAATGCCCTGACCTGTGTGTACAAAAACTCTGACCTCTGGTACTGCTATTGCACATGCATATAAAAAGCTGGCTTTGTATGTCCCAAGGCAAAGCATTGCCATTGCTCTCATCTTTACCCTAAATACCATTCATTCACTGGAACAGTCTCATAAAGCGTCACCTTTCATTGATGACCTGTTAGAGTCATTCTGTCTCCAGCACTCCAGTTTAAAGTGATGGACCAAACAACTGATCAGTAAGTCACTGACAGGAAAAGGTGAAGGAACAAAAATTTATTCTAAGGGGGACAGAAATGGAAGTGACTTCACCATGATTAGCTGCTTTCAGCAGAAGGAACCTCCACTGTGTGTGTGTGTGTGTCTCACATTTTGGTATTGATATGCTGACATTAACTTAAAAACAGACAAAGCCATGACTGGAATGCTGACTCAAGATGTCAGAATCATGAAAGGGAATAGTGTTAAAATTTTACTGTGTACTAAATGCATTTCACTCATGGTCTGGAACCTTGTTCAACTCCTGTCCCTTATCTTCTTGTCACACTTTCTAATTCAATGCCCTTCTCCTTTTCCTGTTCCCCCTTCCATCAAGTCTCTTCCCTCCTCCTTAGGTAACATCTTCCTTGCAAACGAGGACTGATCCAAGGCCTGATCAGTGTCCCATGAAGCTGATATATAAGCTTTGTGAGCAGATAGCCAAATTAAACAAAGATTAGATAGTAGTAGATAGTAATAGTAGAGACACTGTGCCTCCGATTATTTTACTCTGCAGCAGTGGAGAAGGCTAAGTGGAACAAGTGGATCCATTTTGTCTGGTACCATATTCACGAAAAGAAACGTTATATTATGACCCTTTTCTCACTTATGAAAGACAAAATTGTGCACAGAGTAAAATCTGTGTAAATAACATCACCAAAGCATCTGTTGATTTCTTATTTAAAAAGAAAATGAAATATGCATTGCTTTGCAGTTGTAGTGAGTCCACAAAACAATAGCTGACGTCACAGCTTTTACATATTCTTCGAATTGTGCATCACAATTCAAAAACATGAGATTCAATGAGAGGAAAATGTGAAGAATATCACCAATCCAGATTAGAGGAGAGCACTGGTACACAATTTAGAATTGTTTCTCACGCATTATGGTTTGCATTACTGACCCTAGACTGTCTATGAAGATCGATGACATGAGAGCTCCCCAAAGGTGAAGTGAACGCATCCTGATTGCCCCCTGGTGGCTGGCTCCAGTACAGCTCCCAAGCCCCTCCCTCTCCACTATTTTTGGTGGGCCGAACTAAAAACACAGTCCGTCTCAAATAAATTTTCCTTGAAGATAGTTTTTGACACCTAAGGTAGTTCTAATCATGTTGGTGTATGTTCAAATGTTCATTTTTCTATCAGTACAGTTTTAATTAGTTATTTGATGCTATAAAAACAGGTAGAAACAGCCCAGTTCTGCAAGGCAGGTGAAAACTCAATACCGTGGCTCCACTTCCCAGACTAAACAGACTATATTTCCAAATGAAGCCAACAGGCATGAAATGGGACATGATTCAATGCAAACTGGATTTTACATTTGAAAGTCTTTTTTCAGACCTTTTACTCAACTGCCATGTACTCACTTATGAAAGACAAAATTGTGCACAGTGTAAAGTCAGTGTAAAGAACATCATCAACGCATCAGTCGTTTGAGGGCACTACATGCCATTAATGCCATGAGCAGCAGTCAAACCCACACAAATCTGTGGCCTTAGCTGGCTGAATTTTCTAAATTAAATCTCATCCATCTACACAAAAGTTACTGAGATGGCTCTGTCATACCAAACATATTTATTGCAGTGGTGACAGCATAGCTGTTGATCATCAGCAGGTTTTACTTCCAGCTGATGGTAATCTAACATATTTTGGGTGCAAAATATTTTTTGTGCAGCCTCCACAATATAAGTGTGAAACTGTGAAACTCTATAGCCGACATTGCGAGGTATCCTCGGTATCTCATTTATATCCAGACCATGGTAATCCAGGCTCCATCTTGTTGTCCAAATTAACTTCAAATTGCCTGTGTACCAGACATGTAACAATGCAGTGCAAGCGTCTATTCTATACATAAATGTGATTCATCCAGTCAGTTGAGATGCATGTTTTAGCAGATAGTGCTGACACGACATGCGGTGACTCTTCTTTAAGGTTTTTTCATACTGCTGTCATTTCACTTTCATGGAAAGTGGTTTTAGACACGGCGGAAGGACCAGAAAGTCCCTGCCAACATGTCAAAATGATTGTCTGAATGTGTAGGGTAGAGCATTGGAGCAGAAAAATGGAGAGGAGAGGGGTGGAGTTGCTTTAGTAGTTTCATGCTTGATTCCCAGAATTTAAAAACTGGGCATAAGATGTTTTTATTTTCTTATTTACAAAGAAAAAGAAATATGCATTGTTTTACAGTTGCCTGGAGTCCACAAAACAATAGGTGACATCACAGCTTTTACATATTTTACGCACTGTGCATCACGGTTCAAAAGCATAAGAGTCAACGAGAGGAAGACGTGAAGAGTATTAGCACTCCAGATTAGAGGAGAGCACTGGTACACAAACAAGTATTGTTTGTCACGTATTATGGTTTGCAGTACTGACTATAGGCTGTATATGAAGATGGATGACATGAGAGCTCCCCAAATGTGATGTGAAAGCATCCTGATTGCCCTCTGGTGGCTGGCTCCAGTACAGCTCCCAAGCCCCTCCCCTTCCTCTATTTTTGGTGGGCCAAACTAAAAACACAAAGTCTGCCTCGAATTAATTTTCCCTGAAGATAGTTTTTTACACTTTAGGTAGTTCTAATCATGTTGGTGTAAGTTCAAATGTTCATTTTTCTATCAGTACAGTTTTAATTAGTTATTTGATGCTATAAAAACAGGTCGAAACAACCTGGCTCTGTTAGGCTCCACGTCCCAGACTTAACAGACTATAGTTCCAAATGAAGCCAAGAGGCATGAAATGGGACATGATTCAATGCAAACTGGATTTTACATTTGAAAGTCTTTTTCAGACTTTTTCCTCACCTCGCACATAAGTCAATGTTTTTTTTCTTCAACTTCTCAGTTTCCTTTCTGCTTATGCGGCCTACTGATTATGCACAGTATTGTTTCTTGCCGCTTGGACACAACATTGTGATAATTGAGATTTTTCAAAATATAATACATTCATTGTTCAAAAAATCATAATACAAAGAGTCATAATCAACTGCCTTTACAATTCAATGACTCCTGTCAGTTTTACAGATGCCTCTTTTAGTTTAGTGGCTCATTAGTTGCAATACCACAAGTAGCAATTGGACAAAATTTAAAGCAAGTTTTAGTACAGTCATCATATTCAGCTCTAAATTATACATTTATAGGCCACTGACCCCTTGCCATAGTTGAGTTGTGACGTTAACAAGAGAACAGAATGAGCAAGAGAAGCAATTTATCCAGTGAAACCTGCAGGAAGAGAAGCACAGACTGAAGGAAGGGAAACAGGGTATGAAGAAATGTTCTCAAAGAACACCAGATTAATAGTCCAAAGAACAGAAATGCAGAGAATGTGTGAGTAGGACAGGCTACCAGGAGTAAGGAGAGAAGGTGTAAGAAGAGGAGAGAGGAAGAACAGAGGAGAAAGTTGGCTTCACTCGAGTCTATCCGGGTAATGCATAGATAACACTGAAAAATACATGTGAAACTGAGAGGATAAAGCTGTGCACTACAGCAAAACTACATATTGTTCACAAGAACACACACACAAACACGCTGGTAGTCTATAAACAAATGTGGGTACAAAAGTGACTTGACCGGAGGCTGTAATGTGATAACAAATCCAACAAACCTATGATATCATCTGTATTCACTGCTAATCCATCTTTTCTAAACTGCTACAAACTACCTTTTTCGTTTGAATTTTACTTACATTCCCCCTTACCCCCTTGGCTTTCTATTTTTTATGGCCGCTCAAATTCTTCTTTTCACCGCTGAAAACATCACTCAGCTGAAACAACAAAAAATACGCTTCCTCTTCAATCTTTTCTCTTCAGAGGAAAAATGCTTGCTGAAATAGCTAAATGCCTCTACATCTTCAAACTCTTCAGATTTCTTTTCACCCTTCCAAAAGTCTCTCTATAATGGCTTCCTTTCCCTTTTCCGACGAAGGACAAAACAGATGAAACTCTGAAAAACAGCCATCTTTGCCCCGTGCAAAGATTGGAGAAAGAGGGTTCTGAGCAGGTCATGCAGAACAAAGGGAGTTACCAACACAAATAGAGCATAAATGGCAGGAACAATGGGGGCAGAGACAGGGAGAGCGAGTCGTTGATGATGAGTGACACTATGGATTTATAAAAATGACTGGTTGTCAGGGCATCCAGAGCTATAATTCATCCAAAACGCTCTCAAAAGACATGCAGACGCAAGAGGTTTTCATACTACTGGTTCATTTGAGGGCTATAAATCGACTGTGAAAACCTAAATACATGGTAATGATGAGAAAATACAGACCATGTTAGCTTGACATAAGCAGTAGAACGCTCATCTAAAACAAATGACCTTGTTGGCTGCATGTCATCAAATCTTTACAGGTTTCCTTCACCACAAAGAAAAATTTCTTGTGGCCAAACCGTCTTACTATCTGCATAATGATGATGCTTTTAAGTCATATTCATGTGAGGGCGGCATACGAAAACCAATAGCTGCTAGGTAACTTGTAGGTAGACTTCAATAGTAGCATATAATTACATGTAGTAAATGGAACGATGTGAAAATAAGAAATGCCACTTAAATTCTCAAAATTGGTGCCACAATTGAGTACTACAGAACCTTTTTTTTTTTTTTTAGAAACAGTGTAGGACAACCACACTATTACACTGATCAACCCAGGACCTGTGAGCAGATGGTCATTGAGGGATTTTTGTGAGACTTGGCAGAACAAGTACTACCTCTTTGTTTCCTGCTTGCAACAGTTACAAACACCCATGACGTGGAACCAAATAGGTTGATCTATTTTACCCTCAACTTGTGTCTCTTCTGAAGTACAGGAATCATCTCCATCTCCCTATGAGGGTCTGATTCGACGACGGATGTCTGAGGATCTTTTCTTGTTTTTAACTATACTTTCTCCGCACATGGTTTGCTTGTCTCATTGCTTAACTATGGCTGATTGCCATCATCCATCCCATCTGTTCTGAATATGGCTGATTCAATCAGGTCCTTTAATATATGCAACCTGATGCTTGGGTGTTTTATCAGTGTGTTGTGGCGAGGGCCATCTTCTTTGCTGTGGTGTGCTGGGGCACAGGCATCAAGGCAAAGGACACCAACGGACTGAATAAACTGATCAGGAAAGCAGGTTCTGTTGTCGGCTCTCGGTTGGCCACCTTGGAGGAGGTGGTGGAGCAGAGGATGTCTACCAAACTGCTGGCCATCATGGACAACACCTCCCACCCCCTCCATGAAACTGTTAACATTCTGAGGAGCAGCTTCAGCAGCAGAATGACCCAACCCCGCTGCTACAAGGAACGGAACAGGATGTCATTCCTCCCAAGTGCAATTAGACTTTGCAACACTTCTGTTATTAGACACTATACACTTTACCTGGTAAAATCATTCACCTCCTCCTACCTGCACTAAACTCTGTACTCTCTGCACAACTTCTGTATATATTGTTAGATGTTTATAACTGCCTATACTGTTTATATTTTTCTACTTTTATTTTTATTTTATACTTTTATACTTTATAGTGTTATAAGTCCACTGGTCCTGTACCTGGACATCCTTGCTGCTGTGACGAATCAATTTATTTCCAAATGAAGCCAACAGGCATGAAATGGGACATGATTCAATGCAAACTGGATTTTACATTTGAAAGTCTTTTTTCAGACCTTTTACTCAACTGCCATGTACTCACTTATGAAAGACAAAATTGTGCACAGTGTAAAGTCAGTGTAAAGAACATCATCAACGCATCAGTCGTTTGAGGGCACTACATGCCATTAATGCCATGAGCAGCAGTCAAACCCACACAAATCTGTGGCCTTAGCTGGCTGAATTTTCTAAATTAAATCTCATCCATCTACACAAAAGTTACTGAGATGGCTCTGTCATACCAAACATATTTATTGCAGTGGTGACAGCATAGCTGTTGATCATCAGCAGGTTTTACTTCCAGCTGATGGTAATCTAACATATTTTGGGTGCAAAATATTTTTTGTGCAGCCTCCACAATATAAGTGTGAAACTGTGAAACTCTATAGCCGACATTGCGAGGTATCCTCGGTATCTCATTTATATCCAGACCATGGTAATCCAGGCTCCATCTTGTTGTCCAAATTAACTTCAAATTGCCTGTGTACCAGACATGTAACAATGCAGTGCAAGCGTCTATTCTATACATAAATGTGATTCATCCAGTCAGTTGAGATGCATGTTTTAGCAGATAGTGCTGACACGACATGCGGTGACTCTTCTTTAAGGTTTTTTCATACTGCTGTCATTTCACTTTCATGGAAAGTGGTTTTAGACACGGCGGAAGGACCAGAAAGTCCCTGCCAACATGTCAAAATGATTGTCTGAATGTGTAGTGTAGAGCATTGGAGCAGAAAAATGGAGAGGAGAGGGGTGGAGTTGCTTTAGTAGTTTCATGCTTGATTCCCAGAATTTAAAAACTGGGCATAAGATGTTTTTATTTTCTTATTTACAAAGAAAAAGAAATATGCATTGTTTTACAGTTGCCTGGAGTCCACAAAACAATAGGTGACATCACAGCTTTTACATATTTTACGCACTGTGCATCACGGTTCAAAAGCATAAGAGTCAACGAGAGGAAGACGTGAAGAGTATTAGCACTCCAGATTAGAGGAGAGCACTGGTACACAAACAAGTATTGTTTGTCACGTATTATGGTTTGCAGTACTGACTATAGGCTGTATATGAAGATGGATGACATGAGAGCTCCCCAAATGTGATGTGAAAGCATCCTGATTGCCCTCTGGTGGCTGGCTCCAGTACAGCTCCCAAGCCCCTCCCCTTCCTCTATTTTTGGTGGGCCAAACTAAAAACACAAAGTCTGCCTCGAATTAATTTTCCCTGAAGATAGTTTTTTACACTTTAGGTAGTTCTAATCATGTTGGTGTAAGTTCAAATGTTCATTTTTCTATCAGTACAGTTTTAATTAGTTATTTGATGCTATAAAAACAGGTCGAAACAACCTGGCTCTGTTAGGCTCCACGTCCCAGACTTAACAGACTATAGTTCCAAATGAAGCCAAGAGGCATGAAATGGGACATGATTCAATGCAAACTGGATTTTACATTTGAAAGTCTTTTTCAGACTTTTTCCTCACCTCGCACATAAGTCAATGTTTTTTTTCTTCAACTTCTCAGTTTCCTTTCTGCTTATGCGGCCTACTGATTATGCACAGTATTGTTTCTTGCCGCTTGGACACAACATTGTGATAATTGAGATTTTTCAAAATATAATACATTCATTGTTCAAAAAATCATAATACAAAGAGTCATAATCAACTGCCTTTACAATTCAATGACTCCTGTCAGTTTTACAGATGCCTCTTTTAGTTTAGTGGCTCATTAGTTGCAATACCACAAGTAGCAATTGGACAAAATTTAAAGCAAGTTTTAGTACAGTCATCATATTCAGCTCTAAATTATACATTTATAGGCCACTGACCCCTTGCCATAGTTGAGTTGTGACGTTAACAAGAGAACAGAATGAGCAAGAGAAGCAATTTATCCAGTGAAACCTGCAGGAAGAGAAGCACAGACTGAAGGAAGGGAAACAGGGTATGAAGAAATGTTCTCAAAGAACACCAGATTAATAGTCCAAAGAACAGAAATGCAGAGAATGTGTGAGTAGGACAGGCTACCAGGAGTAAGGAGAGAAGGTGTAAGAAGAGGAGAGAGGAAGAACAGAGGAGAAAGTTGGCTTCACTCGAGTCTATCCGGGTAATGCATAGATAACACTGAAAAATACATGTGAAACTGAGAGGATAAAGCTGTGCACTACAGCAAAACTACATATTGTTCACAAGAACACACACACAAACACGCTGGTAGTCTATAAACAAATGTGGGTACAAAAGTGACTTGACCGGAGGCTGTAATGTGATAACAAATCCAACAAACCTATGATATCATCTGTATTCACTGCTAATCCATCTTTTCTAAACTGCTACAAACTACCTTTTTCGTTTGAATTTTACTTACATTCCCCCTTACCCCCTTGGCTTTCTATTTTTTATGGCCGCTCAAATTCTTCTTTTCACCGCTGAAAACATCACTCAGCTGAAACAACAAAAAATACGCTTCCTCTTCAATCTTTTCTCTTCAGAGGAAAAATGCTTGCTGAAATAGCTAAATGCCTCTACATCTTCAAACTCTTCAGATTTCTTTTCACCCTTCCAAAAGTCTCTCTATAATGGCTTCCTTTCCCTTTTCCGACGAAGGACAAAACAGATGAAACTCTGAAAAACAGCCATCTTTGCCCCGTGCAAAGATTGGAGAAAGAGGGTTCTGAGCAGGTCATGCAGAACAAAGGGAGTTACCAACACAAATAGAGCATAAATGGCAGGAACAATGGGGGCAGAGACAGGGAGAGCGAGTCGTTGATGATGAGTGACACTATGGATTTATAAAAATGACTGGTTGTCAGGGCATCCAGAGCTATAATTCATCCAAAACGCTCTCAAAAGACATGCAGACGCAAGAGGTTTTCATACTACTGGTTCATTTGAGGGCTATAAATCGACTGTGAAAACCTAAATACATGGTAATGATGAGAAAATACAGACCATGTTAGCTTGACATAAGCAGTAGAACGCTCATCTAAAACAAATGACCTTGTTGGCTGCATGTCATCAAATCTTTACAGGTTTCCTTCACCACAAAGAAAAATTTCTTGTGGCCAAACCGTCTTACTATCTGCATAATGATGATGCTTTTAAGTCATATTCATGTGAGGGCGGCATACGAAAACCAATAGCTGCTAGGTAACTTGTAGGTAGACTTCAATAGTAGCATATAATTACATGTAGTAAATGGAACGATGTGAAAATAAGAAATGCCACTTAAATTCTCAAAATTGGTGCCACAATTGAGTACTACAGAACCTTTTTTTTTTTTTTTAGAAACAGTGTAGGACAACCACACTATTACACTGATCAACCCAGGACCTGTGAGCAGATGGTCATTGAGGGATTTTTGTGAGACTTGGCAGAACAAGTACTACCTCTTTGTTTCCTGCTTGCAACAGTTACAAACACCCATGACGTGGAACCAAATAGGTTGATCTATTTTACCCTCAACTTGTGTCTCTTCTGAAGTACAGGAATCATCTCCATCTCCCTATGAGGGTCTGATTCGACGACGGATGTCTGAGGATCTTTTCTTGTTTTTAACTATACTTTCTCCGCACATGGTTTGCTTGTCTCATTGCTTAACTATGGCTGATTGCCATCATCCATCCCATCTGTTCTGAATATGGCTGATTCAATCAGGTCCTTTAATATATGCAACCTGATGCTTGGGTGTTTTATCAGTGTGTTGTGGCGAGGGCCATCTTCTTTGCTGTGGTGTGCTGGGGCACAGGCATCAAGGCAAAGGACACCAACGGACTGAATAAACTGATCAGGAAAGCAGGTTCTGTTGTCGGCTCTCGGTTGGCCACCTTGGAGGAGGTGGTGGAGCAGAGGATGTCTACCAAACTGCTGGCCATCATGGACAACACCTCCCACCCCCTCCATGAAACTGTTAACATTCTGAGGAGCAGCTTCAGCAGCAGAATGACCCAACCCCGCTGCTACAAGGAACGGAACAGGATGTCATTCCTCCCAAGTGCAATTAGACTTTGCAACACTTCTGTTATTAGACACTATACACTTTACCTGGTAAAATCATTCACCTCCTCCTACCTGCACTAAACTCTGTACTCTCTGCACAACTTCTGTATATATTGTTAGATGTTTATAACTGCCTATACTGTTTATATTTTTCTACTTTTATTTTTATTTTATACTTTTATACTTTATAGTGTTATAAGTCCACTGGTCCTGTACCTGGACATCCTTGCTGCTGTGACGAATCAATTTCCCTACGGGGACTAATAAAGTCATTTCTATCTCTGTCTATTTACAATATCTGCTTGGAAGTGCTTATGATGGCACGAAGATTTTGCAGTTTCATCTGAGGGTATGTGAAACTATGTGGACTGGTATGAAAGAAATTTTCTTCCACAAGTAAAACACTCTGACTTGTAAGTTGTTTACTCTTGGAAAACTTACTTCTGTTGTTCTTGAGGTGATAGCAGAGAACTAGCCTTGCACTATATTTGTTTGTTTTGTACCTGTTGTTTTATGCTTCCACTGCCTCAGCTATTCATTAACAATAAAGGTTGTGTTGCTTTGAGAATTGAACTTTATACATACAATATAAAAGCTTTCGCTAGACAAAGATGAAAGTCAGACAGTTGTTGCAGTTTTTTGTGTTTAAGTTTCATCATTTTTTCCCTCTATTTTCTGGTTGTTTCTTTGGGTTGATTGAGGTCTTTTGCTGTTTTTTTTCTTGACCTTTACTTGGCATTTCTTGCCTTGGATTTTGTTTAGATGGTGTTTTTCTTCCTTCAGACAGGTAAGACACTGCTCGGGGCACATATTTCAGACACTCATCTGCTGCAGTCGTCAGTCCCAGACTTGAGACAAACACATCAGGGTCTTTTGATTTGGAGAAATTCATTCTAACTGAAACTGCTCTCTCCATGAACTTCCTACTAGTATACCTCAGAGAAAAAATTACTTTTCATTTGTACTTGTGGTCAGTGTGTTTGCTCTAAAGCTTTGATGTCTTTGGCATTTTGGTTTTCAGTGTAGTGCACTGAGATGAGGGGCAATTTTTTGCAATTTTTGCTTGTTAGTAATCCAACATTGAGGATGAAAGAAGGTAGTTTCTTATTTTCTTCCTTTAATTTGTGGTTATCAAATTAGACAAATTCCGTAAATTGTGTAGCAACAATTTTAAAATGACAAGTAATTGTAAACTTTTGAAATAATACAAGAAATTATAAGAAATGAGGATTTTCCAATGCTAAGCGAAGAAAAGGCCCTTTCACAGGCAAAAGGGATTACTGAACAGAATTGTGCCAACGTTTTTTGGAACAAAATCCCTTTGGCCTAAACTGAGTGTAATAAATAGAAACTCGCACACACAGAAGCAAGATAATTAGGGGATAAAGAGGATATTGGGCAACGCAATACCCAATTGTTTAACTTGGATATCCCCTTTAATTGTTTGACCCCACCAGTTTTGACATCAGAAAGTTGTGGGACTTCCCCCTAAATCTTTGTCATGGTTTCTGACTGAGAAGAGAATAGCTGGGCCTTTACCGTTACCTATTTTTACCTCTGCCAACAAAACTGGAGGAGGTTATGTGTTCACCTACATGAATATATACAGTATGTTTGTTATCAAAATAACTCAAAAAGTTGTGAACAAATTTGGATGAAATTTGTGTGCAGTTGCATATCACCCAGGGATGAATCGACTGCATGTCCAAAAGTTTTGTCAATTTATCATTTTTCAAACCAGGGCGTAACTCAACACACAAATTTTCTGTGCATAGATATAAGCCATATTATCCTTTTTTTTTTTGTTCCAGGGCAATTTCAGGCAGGTGGCATAGGTATGCACCATACTTAGTTTTTTCTAACTTGTTACCCTTGATGATATTAGGTATGCTTTTTCACATGTTCAATATTATATCTAATTTCTTTGATAGAAAAAAAAAGAACATCCAACAATTTCACAGTCAGTGATGTCTTTACCAGAGCATGCATTTGACAATAATAAAGGGAAAGACAGAAAATCTCAGCCACAGGTTTCGAGTTAAACACACTCACAGAGAAAGGACTGAGGCGAAGGACATCAAGGCAAAGGCAGAAGGAAATTGACAAGGTAGAAATAAAAAGTATGAATCACTTGTGATTGTGACATTATCTCCACACACCAAGTCACTGCTCACATTTGGTACCATGTTCCCAAGTCACTTTAGGTTGTCAGTTCTGCGTTTCTTCGCCATGTAAGTCTTACAGCAGCTCACAGGCATCTCAAGGTCAACCCGTGAATCTAAGGCTGAGTGATACACAGGCTGGACACTGTGTAATAAATAATAATTAGACGACATGTCACAGGATTAGCTTGACATGTCTTTGGGGTCTGCTGCCTGCTGCCCCTGGCTGTTTGATTGGCTGAAGAAATGAGTTGGAAGAATAGGAAGTGCTGCTTCTTGTCCACTTCACTACAAGTCTGCCAAACTAGCAAGTACGGCTCCTTGATTTTCTTATCTGTGAGGTGAGCTCCAGCCGTGATGGTGTGCAGCCATAAGGTAGATGATGAACAGACTCTGCTGTCTCAGCTCTCACACACTGCTTTGTTTCGCTGCTTCCTTAAACTCTCTTTGGTGTGAGAAACCAAGCCATGTCTGCATCTTTCTCCTGCTCCTGACAATAAAACTACTCAACAACTATTTTTGAGCATTCCAGTTCCCTTTTCACCCTCTTTCCTCCACCTGACAAATGCTGTTGCATTATTACTGTTGAGCAGGACACAGATCTTACTGTTAATCCTAACTGTTAATACTGCTCCTGCAGAGTGACATGTTGGAAGGAAAAACTAGAAATTACAGAGAGAAAGACAATGTTGTTGAACATTTTGCTTTTCTGGTAGCCAGATCTGCAATTTGTAGCATTAAAAGGAAACTATTCTTATAAAAAGAGATGCACTGCTTGAACTGTAACTGAATTGTTAAACAGCACAAATGATCTCAAAAAGGCTCATGAATGGAGATAAATGAAAACATGCATGAGTAAAGCACAAAGAAATGATGGTCAAGGATGCAAAAGTTAGGGATAATGTCTTCAAAAGGCATCTATATTTTTCTCTGCGTTCCTCTGCAGGAGCCTCACCAAATGTGCTTGAAAAGTGGAGGAAATTATGCAATGAGTGTACTAAGAGAATCATGAGAGACATTTTACAGCAGTGCATTTAAGGCATCTTGTTCCAGTCCATGTTCACACACAGAATTCAGATACATTGATTAAAATTCTGTTAGCTAACTTTGAGTAAAAAAGTATTATATTTTACAATCCTATCTGACAGAATCCCTCAGCTCCTGTCAGCATCGCGCAGTGATAATGCAGCTGCAGCCATGTTAGGCCAATCGTACACCAGTTCTCTTATCTGTCCGCTCCACTGGGGAAACAAGGGACGAGCTCACGAGGATGGAAAGATAAATGTCCTTTTTTTTTTTTAAAACTCCAGATTGTACTACTGTGCTCTGTTTAATCCTTTTCCTCCTCCTCATCTTTGACCCGCAGCAGTTCCCTCCAGTAAGTTTGCTGAGGTGGTTTTTCCCTGAGTATGCGGGAACTGTCCTGTGCTCTGTTTCTCCTCGCTTGCTTTTCATTCCAACTCTTCCTCAGCTTTCTCCACTCTGCTCTAACACTGTTTTTGTCTTTCTTCTTGTTTTCTGTTTTGCTGGCTGCTCACACGACAAATGCCAGCAGAAACTTCAAAGGAAGCCTGTGGGAAGAAGCTCTCTCGTTTTCCAGTTTGTGCTGATGCACACCTGTCTCTGAGGCTTTGTCAAACTAAGTGCAAGTCAAATGAATGCAGATAAAACATGTACACTGGGCCCCAGACAAGGTCTTACACTAAACTTTTGACATAGACATTTTTTGACGTTCTTCTCTATGTACACAGGACACAAACACATTGTTGTGAAAATGAAAATAAACTCTTTTTTCAATGTGTGGGTTTTTTTTTAGGGTGCACAGAAACTACACTAAAAAGTTATCTTGGCCATAATTCATAAATAAACACATCCTTCAGTTAACTTATATGTACAGATCTATACAAGAGGGTTATGGTGAGCTTCATGTACAGACAGCCTAATATCATTGCAGAATAATGCTTAAATTAAATGAAACTTCTGATATACCTGATATATGTATGAATTGAAAACTGAAAAATCAATGCACTGACACCATGCATTATGCAGTACACTGCAGCTGGATTTTGAACTGAGCTCACACTTATTTTCAAATTGCTGGCATTATAGTATTTTGTCTCCATTTCATAATATATCTATTTATCTAAGTAGTCACTTTTATTTATAACAGAGC
The DNA here is from genome assembly GCA_001698575.1 of Mola mola. NCBI lineage: Eukaryota > Metazoa > Chordata > Actinopteri > Tetraodontiformes > Molidae > Mola > Mola mola. Next base: position 596,769 of record KV751330.1, on the reverse strand, counting down.
TGGGACATCTGCAAATTCAGTTTAGTATGTGTCTGAGACATGGGTGCTATTGTTTCATGTATGGGTTGTTAGTTTCCATAAGCATTTATTCCTGTTTTCAACCTGTTCTTTTTCGTCTTGTGTCTTGATTTACACTTCATCCTCTTGTTTTTTCCTTTCTCTGTGATAGCCCTCGTGTTTCGCCTGTGTCTTTCTGTCCAG
>KV751330.1:581813-592515 GCA_001698575.1 Mola mola | reverse complement strand
ACAGCAAAAAAATACATAAACAGTACAAAACAAATAGACTTAACTGACATAAATGTTACACATTTATCTATGCTAATGTATACATCACATACTCTTACACCCTATTCTCATCTTGAGTCCCGTTTTCTTTCTTTCTGCATGGTATTAAAGCTATTATGTTCCAAAAGCTATCAGATAATATTAGGTCTTGGATTTATACTGTGCGCTGTAGGTACTGTGCTGCTACCTACTCTGCACAGTACCTTATGCTGTGATAGGCCCATCTGGTAGATATATAGAGTGTATGTATTTCCTTCTACACGTTTCCATTTTATTTCCTATGGCTTGGGGAAAAAACACGGAGGGATGGAGGAAAAATTGAGGATAGGCTGACTGAGGAAATCCGCAAATACTGCATGTGCATTACCAGGACTGCCAAATTTGTGGAAGAAATTTCCACAAACCTATGTTTAGATGTTGCTGAGCAACACTGAGACATTGAAGAACGTCTGCTGCGATGTTTTCAATAAAAGTAACTGATGTTCAACAGGTATTAACTTCAAGAAGATAGGCTGCGTTTCGGTCCCCGCTTTTTACCGGGACAGGAACTAGTACATGAATAAGGAAGTACCTTGTAACAGTGGCATGGTAATCTCATCACCAACTAGTGTTTATGCAAAGTAAAAGAGACACCCTGGCACATAAGTAAAAATGCTCACGATGTTTAGGTTACATGCGCAGGCTCTGCATTGAGGTGCTGTAGAACTACAAATCTGCAATTGTTAATTGTTTGTTTAGAGAAAGAGATGGTTTAGAGATGCATATCTCTAAATATTTTAAATTTGATCATTTTGGTTTAAGTGGTAGAAAATGGATGGACGGATGGATGGTATCAATGCTAATTCTCAGAAAGTGTGCAGGTGCCAGTTTTCACACACACACACACACACACACACACACACACACACACACACACACACACACAACCGCACATTGTTCTCCTTATTGCCTCTATTAGTGTGACCTGCCATTACCTCAACTCCCCCTTCTCTTGCTCCCTCTTTCTCTTTGCCCCTCCCTTCCTCTTTTTTTCTAACTCTCTCTTTTGGCTCTTGACAAAACAACACCCAGTCCCTAACAAGCCCACAAGGGGATTGGCCCCTCCAACTGGGTGATCTCGAAACTGATTGGCTGAGGGATGTGCTTTCCCTCTACGGCGCTAATACAGTGATATACAAGAATTATTATTACAACTATCTTCTGAATTATTGTGCTTACTAGAGGTGTTCTAACACTATCATATCAATCTAAGTCATGTCTGAAATTACATAAATCTTACTGATTCCAATTGAACAAAATAAAACAAATTTTAATGAGGCCTCCTGGGAGAACAACCCTCCCACTGCTCTTCCTGGATGGAAGCCTTATTTTACCCTTTTCGAAGTGAGACAAGGATTTGCATCAGTTCCCAATCGTATACAAGCCCAATTATTCTGTTTTCCTACTTATGATGTATAGCACAGTCAGACAGCATTAAGTAACTCATTTATTTTTTGGTTTCTACCACTTTCTGCTTGAGCAACGGAACCTCAAAACAGATTCAACGAATCAGATTTAAAAGTTGCAGATTGAGTGGAGGCAGAGGTAAACTTCAATCTCAATTTAACAAATTTCTAATTATTTCTGATGATGATACAGGCTGAAGCTGAAAATCTATAACATGTTTGTTGAGGTTCAAAAGTCTTGGATTATAAATAAATGTGGAGTTAACAGAAATAAATAAGTAGTTGGTAAAAGACATAAATAACAAACACATAACACTTGAATCTACAGATTTGCAGTTCCCTCTGTACCTCAGAAAGTTGTAGTTTACATTAAGGTCTTACCAGAATCAAAGGATATGTAGTAAATGATATAAAAGTTTGACCACATGGTGCAACGACAATCACCTGAAAATCAATATTAACAAATTCAGAGAGCTAACGGAGAACAATAGTGCTTCAAATGTGAATGTTGTTTCAGTGAATCTCTATATTCATACACATGGATTCTTCACACACGTTCAGCACATATGATCTATATAATCAGCACCGTTTGTAAAAAATTGTAATCATAAATGAGAATATGAATTGTCGATTTATCATATGTTTATTACACTAACCTTGGCCTTTCCCTAAGTTGAATTGTTTCATTCTTGGGTTCGAGTGCATATGATGCCAAATTTGAAGAAATTCCTTCAAAATATTCTTGGGATATCATATCCAGAAAAACAGAAGGGAGGTGAGGTCACAATGAACTTGACCTTTGACCCCCAACAATCTTATCAGTGCATCTTTTAGTCCAAGGAGAAGTTTGTGCCTAATTTACAGAATATTCTATGCAGGCATTCCAGAGATATGGCATTCACATCAATGGGACAGACAGATGTTTTGACAACTCCAAAACATATTGTAACCTCCAGCCATTGCTACCACCATCACAGAAGCATTTACGTGTTTAAGTTGACAATCGGTACGAAACACTGTGCAGTGAGTTCAACATTTTCACATCTCAAAAATAAAGCAGCGACATCTCGAAGCCTCAAACTATGAGACTCTTCCTGCTCCTCTACTGTCAGTTTTTCATGTGCAGGGCTCCCTAGCAAAACAATCCCAATAAAATGCAACATACGGATAGACTTTCAAACACAAAATTGCTGAGAAACATTTCATGTATGACGGTTCTGGACTGTAAATGGTGTGGAATGATCATAGTTTTGCCAGGTTTAGGTAGAAAATCCTATTGGGCTAGGAAGAAAACATTTTGGGGGTTAAAATTGGCCTTATGGTCACTCATTTGAAATAACACCCGGTCTTCTCAGAATAAATATAACGCTACACTGCAAAAAGTGAGGATACACAAGGAACAATGGTGTCATACTTCAACTGCAGGGCTGCTGCTGCAGCTACCTTATTTGACCCATTGTAAATGAGAACAGGCTGAATGAATAACAATACACCACAGAGAGCCACTGCCTCCAGCAGGACTTTATACAGAGATTTGTTTTTTTGTTTTTATTTTCTCCATGTGACGTGTAGTTGTCAACAAATAAACTTAAAACTAATCCACGGATATCGATATAACTCTACTACTTCACTTTAGTTTCAGTCTTGACTCCTCCAGAATATGCCCAAGACATGAAAAAACTCATTAGTTACTTTTTAGTCCCCTGTCTCTCAGCTGCGCTGCAGAGGAGATCCTTTTACATGCACCATCAACTTGAATCTCTCCAGCCGCTCACTGGAAAACCTTGAATTTCTACACTTGCAAGCAACAGAGTTCAGTGGTTTATTCACCACTTTATATCCACTCAGACAAGCCAAGTCAGCCTCAATGATTCTATTAAAGTTGCTCTTTCTTCCTGTGTAATTATGCTATGAGTAAATTTGGACTAAAAACATGAGGGTGATGCTAAAGAAACCAATAGATACGAAGGCTTGAAGCAGTCACGGCAAGGATCCTCTGAGGAGCACTCAATAAGGATTTTATAGTCATCTGTGCTTGAAGCTATTATACAAAATCTCTTTGGATTTGAATGTTGAGAAAACCGTTAGGAGTTCCGCATACCCGTCACACAATTTAGTTTCAGTCAGGGTAAGAGAGGAGCTTGGCACATTTGCAGAAAACCTGCGGTAAATGCAAATTTATTTTGGTTAAAGCTCCTGCAGTGAAGAATGTGATATTAAGGGAGCTGCTGAAAAGCCAACAAGTTCTACATCATTCACAAAGACATTCAATATACAGATGGGGCCTTGAGTTTTTCATCTCACTTAATCATGATGGAGGAACTCTGAGAAAAGTACTCATCTATCTTAAGTCATTCTTGGAGTGTATAGAAGCTTTGACTTAGTCTAAATGCATCACGGAATGATGAGTCCTTTAATGTTTTAAATAAGAAACGCAGAAACCATTTCAAACTTAATTTCTTACTGTAATTGCAATGCCAAATCAATCAATAAATTAAAACCTAATGTTAGCTCTCTATTCTCACTTCTTTCACTCCATCTGGCTATTCCTAAACATTTAAAAAGCTTTAATCCAAATGAAACATTTTCAAATTCAGATACATGTGATAAGGAGATAATATTCCTGTTAAGAGTATTTTCTGGACATGTGCATGAATATGTGCCTAAAATGAAGTATTTACAGCAGCTGGCGATACACACGCTGCTGAACGTGTATCACAGACTATCAGGTCTGTGTGTTGTAAACAAACCAGCCAACAGTTCCCAAAGCTGAGGTAGAGAAACATACACTTGAAAAGTGCAGTTGCCAAACTTGCAAAAGGGTGACAACAAGGGTGCGCCATGGGAGAAATACTCTTGCAGTTTGGAAAAGGAAGTAGAGTCCTCCACATTCAGTATGAGGACTAAAGCATGCTGTGCAGGCCTGCCAGGTGAGTTATCCGTAGGTTCATGTTAAATAAGATTTATGACAAATGCATGTTGGCATACAGTCCTTTCTTCATTCATTTGGAATATTTTATGGAATATATTACGCAGTTTGCCAAAAAAAGAAAACAATATGACGCAAAGCTCAAGCAGATCTATTTATCATGTAATCTTTCTTTCTAATCTTTCCACCACTTCTTTTCATTTCCTTCCAAAAGTTGTCGAATGAGATATGAGCTTATGCATACAGAGACAAAATTCACAAGCTGAGAGATATTGTTTACTCTGTTTTTCACTTCCTAACCCCAAAATATTGTTTTTAGTTCTTCAGCTCTTTGTGTCCATGTTTAAACCACTTCTGTCCACTATATAAAAATAAAGGCAAATATCCAGGATATGAGTGCCACTCCTTCCCCTGGTGACATCATTTATTGCCAGAGTCTGTGTAGCAGAGAACAGGTGGGAGATTTGTGGTATTGAGGTCCCACTCAGCTGTTTATTATGACATTTTATCCCCTTTTAATAGCATCAAATAATTAATTACAACCAAACTCATAAACCAAACAGACAAAACAATGATATGTACGGTGATATGTATATGGGAAAAATTTATTCCGTTTTTACTCTGACCCATGTCCTATCTGTCCTCCGCTTTCATTGAGCTCACACGTTGACCAACTTCATACACAATCAATGTTTTAAACCTTTCTTGTGTGATTGAACTTAAAGGTATTCCCACCAAATTCATGAAACAGAAATTTTTCTGTATAGTTTTATGATTATTATTTCCCTGTTTTGTTCTCTTATCACCACTCATCCTTATGTCGCATATGTGTTGTCTTCTTCCAATCAATGAAAAAGAAGAATAAAAGGGAAACTTGCACACAAATTACAGCAAGATCACTTTTGCAAGAAATGTAACATTCATAAGCATTAAAATCTGCCCTTTTTTTTTTAATTCAGTGCACTAGTGGGGTCTGTAAACCTATTAGCAAAAGTTTTATGGATAATGCTGCAACTGATTTTTCTTTTCTACTTGTAAAAGTTTTATGCTGTGCTTTATCTCTTCTGTCATGTGACTACAGATGCCACCATTTAGTAATCCTGTAGTACATCCTGTAGTGCTGTAGACAAATGTACACAATTTTGACCCAAGAATAGCCTGTTTACATGTTATGAGAGATGCAAATGGTGGTTGTGGAATTTTCAATATGCAGATATGTACTGCAGTAATACAAGGAGAAAAAAAGAAAAATAACAATCCCTTTGGCCATATCTTGTGTGATCAGACTCAGTGGGCAGCATTAATATCTGATATTAAAACTAAATAGATGATACAAAACATTAACGTGATGTTTTCTCATACAGTACAATAATTTTTAATTTCTTTTTCCTTTAATCCTGATAAGATGTCTGATTTTGTTGGGAGAGTAGTTGTACCCACATACACCTGAGAGTTTCATGGTTTATCTACATTTTATGACTTATTTTAGAATAATAGCTAATGCTAAATTGTAACTGCACATCTATCCAGCCAGCAGATGGGAATCCTGTGCTCAGAAGCCTGCCACTTCGGATTGAGCTCTCCCTCTCTCTGTTCAGAACAGATCTGGGCCAGTAAGAACTCCTAGTTTCAACTCGATATGAGTGGAGCGGTTGAAAGATGTCCTGTCCTGTGTCTGTGCTGCAGCCAGTAAATAATCAGAGTGATCATAACACAATCATCACCATCAGCACCAAGGATACGATCGCCATAATTGGCATCATAATCACAAAAGCTGACAGGGGCGGTGATCACAAGTCTGACTGTAGAGAAGAAAAGTAATTGAAACGGATGTGAGGGAATTAATCTCAACTTCAAGAAGCGAGGGAGTCTCTTTTGTATGCTTATGTCACTGCATGTTTGTTGTTTGTGACATGTGCATATGAGCCACCTGAGTGTGCAAATATGAGGAAAATGTGTGTGTACAGTAGATGCAGAAGGGAGAAAGAACTCAATAACAGAGGTGGGTGTTGGAAATTGTTATGACTGAAAGGTTTCAGACAAGAAAGAAAGAGGGAGAGATTTAAAACCCCAAAGACACCAGTTCATTTCCACAGAAGATCAGAGAAAGCCAGAAAAAAAAAAAAAATCAAATTTTAGAGGACACAAAATTACTTGGAGTAACTGATAACAACTAGAACCCATAAAATGCAAAATTAAAGATGAATCTGGAGTGCCATGGTAACCAAATGGTTGCTACACATGCTGCATATGGGATCGGTTCCAACAGGGACATTTGTTGAATGTCTAATATCACTCTGTCCATTCAAGGCTTTAGGATTAATGAGTTCAGCTGAACGGCTTCTTACTTCCTCAAGCTCAGCTCAGTCAAAACTGAGCTCCCTTGTCCTCATATGGAGCTCTTACCTTCCTCAAGAGCTCTCCATCACAGCTGACAACATGACAGTGAGTCCTCACCAGAGTGCCAAGTGCCTTCCCGTGATCGTTATTGCACAACATGTCCAAGCTCTTCAAATCTCGAAATTTGAATACTCACAACTCCCCTCAAAATGGGCTGTCAAAGCTTTCACTTCAGCCACACAATGAAGGCTTCTTCTTCAGTCTCAGCAAATTAGTAGACAGGGGGTCAACCAGGGATGAACAGGATGGATACGAACCTTTGTATTTTAAAAACAAGTTGATCATTTTTATTCTATGTGCCTCTGAGGGAAGAAAGGCAAAGATGAAGTGGCATAATATTCCATAGCTGCTTCTCATGTGCATGTCCTGCTCTTATTAAGTCAATGAAAATTATTTACTTTCTATGTCCTACCCTATATATGGTCTATAATGTCATCATCAGCCAGATAATATGAATTTCTTATTTTTTCGCCCACCAAATGTATACAATATATATGCACTGAGGCTGTATGTATGCATGCCAATTCTAAATGTGAAGCGCAAGAGAAACAAACAGACAAGCTGGAGAAATTCAGGATCGGCAAGAAAACATGAAAAGTGTAAAACTTAGCAACAGAGGTAAAAGAACACACTCTGACAGCTAATTAACTTCAATTATTTGAAGATACAGCGCAGTAAGACAATGCTAAAATAAACACACAAACAAATAATTATCTGAATATGTTAAAACCTTAGACTGTATTGTGAGAAAGATGTGTGCCAGAATGAAAGGAGGCTGATATTTTCTCTGGAGCACACTTGTTAAAAGTGTTGATAAGTCATTGTGCTCTGTTTTACCTCTCTGGAGGACAACACATGAAGAGCCATATGGCTGCAGGGTGATGCCAATATATACTCGTTGGTGGCTTTAAATAAACATATCAGTGCTTCTACAACTTATAACACCCAGCAAAGTGTTGTTGCAAAGCAACTCAAAGAAAACTTGAAACTCAAACAACCCACTTAATGCTTTTGAGCTCAATTAAATGAGGGTCGAGGATGAATACCGCATCAAGGACAAAGCCTGTTATCGGCACGACCTTCCCTCTCATACTGTGTGAGCACTTCAGAGCATTGTAACAGAGCCGAAGACAGAGAATAAAAGTAAAGCGATGCGGATTATTGGCATAATTTCCATCTTTAACATAAAAAAAAAATCTGACTTAATTAGTCACATTAATGACAGTTCTAAAATTATTCCAGGCATAAGACGGCATTAATTTGCCACTGTGTCCACCAATGGCAGTTCAAGTTTTGTGCTTCTATGGTTCGGCTGACGTGACTGTATTAAATGTGCAACATGATTTCAAAACAGCTGAAGGAGTTCAACCATCTGCAGCACAAAAGGTCATACACATTAACACATCTGACAGGACAGACACACTTCTTTTAGAACTATATAGGACCCTAGCTAAGAGGTTTAATGGCTGGTGTTTCATTTGTTCTACCCATGCGTCATTGTGGCTGCTTATTTATGTATTTCATGTCTACTTTACTTGCACACGTCCGTAATAATAATGATTATAAACAATATTGGGGTCTCAGCATTGTGACCTACACTCACAGCCTCACACTCGGAACGGATGTGTAAAACTAGTCAAGTTTTAAGAATTAATGGTATTTAAATCCCTTTAACTACAACTAAATATAAAATACAAAACACAAGCACATAAAAACAACCAATATCATGATAACACAGGCAGGACTAACCCCACCAATTCTCTCTGTGTAACTTCTAATTGAGCACCACAGTTCAAATTACTCTTCTCTGCTTGTTTCTGCAGCCGAGATGACTATTTGGTTGTAAAATTCTCTTGGCTCAGATATACTGGATGGACATGTTTCACCTCTTTCATGTGCTCTACCAAAGAGCACAGCAACTGATAAACAGTAAACAAATCAGAATGAGATTTAAGACAACTGCTATGCAAGCTCAGGGATCAAGGCAAAGTTTTAAACGAGTGCCAATAACGCAACCGCTCACGAACAAAATACCTGCAAGCGACTGAATGTGGAATCTGCTGTGTTGTACTGTGATTTCAAGGTTCTAATGTTCCCAGCAGGGTTTTGTCCTTTATTTGTATCTATCCACTCCCCTTTTTTGAAATTAAACATTTAAAAAAACACTCATTTAATTTCAAAATGAAGCACAACAAGGACAATGGTGCCACATGCACAATCCTTTATTTGAAAATGATAAAATCATTAAAACAATTACCAGAAGCCCAGCAGGGATGGATTTTGAAAGGCTGATAATCAATCAAATGAATAGATCTAAATAAAACCATCGTTTTATCTCATCAAAAAATATATCTTTAATTCCTACTGTTAAATTAGTTATTTATTCTAAATGGCATTGTTTCAAAGGAAAATGTGTGAGCTTTCAACCCTATCAGTAATAAGACAGTTACTACTGAATCATTAGAGTAGTGTGCGTTACACCAAAGATTGTTTTCTGCAAAGTTCTGAGTTTTGCCTTTGTTTAAGCAAGCTAACCTCCTGTGCTATGACTGTACCTTTTTCTTCTCACTGTGGACTGCTCCTGCTAAAACGCTAACGCTAGTGACTTGGTCTCTGTTTTAAGCATAACTCTGCTGGAAGTATAGTCACCAAGAAATCAACGAAGGGCAACAAAAGCATAACAGAGAAGAGCAATGTAGACATATCTTTTTCTCTGATCAATAGATTTTCACAATGTTTCACGCTGGAGTGCTTCTCTTGGGTATGAGTTTGTCTCTATGAGACAGTCGCACAGCGATGTCATTGACCTGATCCTGGATACTGACGTCATAGTTTCAAACTTAAGCTCTTAGATTTGCATTCCCAAACTTTTGATGCACTCTTAAGAGCTTTTCCAGTTTTAAAGGTTGTCTCTGTACAATCAAGTTTATAGTAAATAGACAAGTATTATACAGTACTAAAACAGTGACAAAGTTTGGACAGCACAGCAGTTACTATCAGTGTGATACAAAAATAATGTTGTGCTAAAAGTAACAACCTGTCTTTCAAAAAGAAAATAAATACAAATTAATTGAACTTATAATTGCCTTCAATTCAGGTATCTTTGCTGTGGCTGGCAAACAAGTATCAGAGCTAATGTATGTTTTGCCGAGAAGAATAATTTGTTAAACCTTCCCATCAATAATTAATCACCCAAACCGATGATTCTGTCAACCTCAAGTGAGAGTATTTTAAAGCTGCAAAGACGCTGCACTGTGATGCATCCAATCGGAAACACTCGGGCTAGAAGTAACATACTCAAACCCCAATTTCCTGGGACAAAACAACCCAGACGCATAGATGTTTTTCAGTTGACTTTTATTTTATTCTTGTGCTCTAAAATCCTGACCTGAAATGAACCGTTTTGCAAAGAGGCTGATGTTGTGCGTGTTCATGCAATTATGATGGCAAAAAAATATACCAGCAAAGAACTCTTCAATCAGTAGATTGTGATTTCGGAACATGGGAGACAGAATGGATGTGCGCCCTGATATTGGTTATTGGAAAAAATAGAAAATAGATACACCACAATGCATTGCAATGTTGTGTGCATCATTGAGAGTTTGAAAATATACAGTTTATTAATAAACACATAATGACTTGTTGACACAGAATAATGCCTTCTGTAAGATAAACTGAATAATTACAGGAGGACATTCTTGCTAAAATTGCACATATGAAATTACTGGGCAGTAAATGTACCCAGCCATGACAGATTATATACAGTATATAAACATATATATATGTGTGTGCAGTAATAAGGCTGCAGATTGCTGCAAACACAATCTGCACATCCAAACAGCCCTCCTGTGTATGTGTATGCATGGGTGTGTGTGTGTGTGTGTGTGTG
>KV751330.1:557783-581784 GCA_001698575.1 Mola mola | reverse complement strand
GTGTGTGTGTGTGTGTGTGTGTGTGTGTGTGTGTGTGTGTGTGTGTGTTCGAAGCTGCATTTATTTTTTAGCAGTTTGTTGCTTTAACAAATAATGACAGAGTCGCATGTGTGTTAGTCTCAGGGGACATGTATGTCTCTAATCTGTTAGCCAACATATCCTGTCAAAATTGGATTATTCCAGGGATGAGGTGAAATATTGCATTATGGGTCTTGAAGTTTTAAGGAGATTCAAACACTCCCTGACACATCAAGATGTGCAATTCACACATTACTGCGCATCTTTCAGCGAGTCACATTCATTTTCGGTCTTTTGGAGAAATCAGTATGCTAACAATTATGCCACTGCATTTCCATCATGGCAAAAAATGAAAAGGGTTTTTGGACACAAACAGAGGAATAACATGCTTTCAACATTTAAGAGCTAAACGAAGCAGCGGGCTCAAACAAAATCTATGCTATAAATCCCCACCTGCACATTGTGATCGTACAAGGCTTTAAACTACTGTTTGAATTTTTGTCTGTTTACATCCCGTTATTTTTGTTTTATTGCTTTATATGCCACCTCCGTGGTTAAATCCTATCCTGCAGGTTACTTTAAATATTGCAAAGATCCAAGTTTTTCTTCACAATCAAAACAATTTCACATTGTTGACTTTCTCATCTTACTGTCGATGACATCTGCAGACTTTGATTGCAGCTGTGTTTCTTTTTACTGTCATCTGCTGGCATTTGGACAGGCAAAGACAACCCTGACCACACTGCCTGCAGGCAGAGAGAAGGTTTCTAAGTTTTGTCCTTGCCCATCACGAGGAATTCTGTTTCTGTACATCAAAAACATCAAGTACCATTGTATGATACTCCTTTTCACAAAAGCATCATACAATGCTTCAGGGAGAGGAAAAAAAAAGACCTGCGGGAAATGTAACAGGCATGGTCACGGCTGATAGTAAAGCAATTACGGGAGAGAAAAGAATAATAAAATAGAAAAGGCAATGACAGGCAGAAATTAAAAGGTGTGAAAGACAGTGAAAGAGTGAAGTGAGGCTAAGAGCTACATAGATCAGAATCAGAATTTCTTTATTGATCCCTGGAGGGAAATTCTCATTTCTATAAAAGCTTCTGAGTGAAAGAAAGAGAGCTATAGAATAACAATTTCAAGATAAATAAAAAACAAGATATTTTCCATATATACATGTAAGTATACACAGTATACATATTGCAGATTATAGATTGGAGATATATAGTTTGACAGCAACAGGCAGGAATGATTTCCTGTGTCGCTCTGTGGTGCAGCGTGGATGTATCAGTCTGCTGCTGAATGAGCTCCTACGGCTGATCAACTCATCATGGAGAGGGTTTGAAGGAGATTCCAATATTGTTCTCGTTTTGGAGAAAAAATTTTATCTCCAACACCACTGTCAGAGAGTCCAGTTCCCCTCCACAACATGGCTGGCCTTCTTGATGATCTTTTCCAGTCTGTTAGTGTCCTTCGCCTTCAGGCCGCTGCCCTCGCAGACAACAGTGTACGAAATGGCACTGGCCACCACAGTCCCATAGAACATCCGCAGCATCGTCCATCAGATGTTGAAGGAGACGGCTTTGGCACTTTTTGTAGAGTGTATCCACATTTTTGGACCATTCCAGTTTATTGTCCAAGTACACCCCAAGGTACTTATACTCCTCCAACATGTCCACACTGACTACTTAGATGTTTACAGGAGCCGACGGAGCCTTGATCCTCCTCAGGTCAGCCACCAGTTCCTACGTCTTTGTCACGGTGAGATTTTCCTTGCTCCACGTGACAAACTCCACCACAGTCCTGTACTCACTCTCATCACCACTGTTAATACATCCAACAACTACAGAGTCATCAGAAAACTTTTGAAGGTGGCAGGTCTCTCTGCAGTAGCTGAAGTCTGCGATGTAGAGAGTGAAAAGGAGGGGAGAGGGGATGGCCCCCTGCGGACCTCCTTGCTGATGACTCTGTCAGACAAACAGCACTGTAAGCACGCGTACCAGTCAGATAGTCCAAAATCCAGGACACCAGTGGGGCAGCAGAGCCGGCCTGATGGTGTCAAATGCATTGGAGGAGAACATGAACATGACTCTCACAGTGCTCGCTGGCTTGTCCAGGTGGGCGAAGGATGGGGTGAAGAGAGAGAGAAAATAGGCTTTTCTCCCCGAGATATGATTTGTTGTCTCCCGTTTGGTAATGATGTACCGAAGGGACGGACGGAACAGACCACAGACCACTTCTTTCACTTTCTGCTCTCTGCACCGTTTAATTAGCATTCATCACAAACACACATGGCTGTTGACAGTCATTCGGTTTGAGGCTGGAGATCAGTGCTGTGTTTGTTTGTCTCCATGCGGCATACGGGACTTATTTCCGACACTAATGACTTTGCTGGGTCTTCACAGATGTTGTATATAATGGAGCTGCCATTGTCCAAATTTAAAGAAATTCCATCTGTGCCCCCCCTTCTCAATCTCATTCCTCTGTTATGATATTTTCCAGATCAATTTCCATTAGTCAGCTTCTCATTTTTCTATCACGATCCCTGTCCCCTCGTCACATCCTGTCTCCTTTTCTATTTAGCCCCACCATGACCTCTCCACTCAATTTCCATCCTCCTAATTTATGTTGGGCTGTTGACACTGTTTGAGATTAGAGATTAGCGCTGTATTTGTTTGTCTCTGCCAGCGACTGGATTCATTTCTCACACTAATGACCTGGCTGGTTATTAATGGATGATAGCAGTAATGGAGCTGTCACTTTCAAACCTCATACTCGTTTGTTTTGCTCTTGGTCGTCCCTTCTATTCCCTCTAGGTTTAATCATATCCTTCACTTCTAAACACTTTAAAGTATAGCCTATCCCTGCATAACATCACTATTTCACTTATTCAACATCTCCATTTACATTTGGGATATTCATGCTTTGCTGTTCATTCTCAGGGATACATGCGGCCTCAGGCTGTGTTATTAATATGATAATATGAGCACCTTAAACAAACGTTATTTTCTTCTAGGCATTTATGTTTTTTTCAAGAATGCCACAATCAATAATCAGTCAATGTAGACCAGCATTAACAGGATTGAATGTCGGTAGCAGAAAATTTGCACAACAAATTTGAATTAACTTTAAGCAGCAGCACCGGAGAAGTTAAGGTACTGAGATAAGAGATGATACTAATACTACTAATATGCATGTTATCTACCAGCATTAAATCAGAGATATCATGAACCAAGAGTTTCCCACACATTCATTTATTTGTGCACAGCATCAACATTGCCACATATATTAAATTTATATTTTTGGCACTGTGCCCCACCACCACATCTCTCGTGTACACGAATGCATCATGTGCTCCCCACAAACACTTTATTTGGTCCACAAAACACATAATTGGCAACCTGCTTTAGAGTTGTAATATTTTTTCTTTTTCTGTTTATCTGCCCACTAACTACTGACTTTTGATTTGGTCTTTGCTACAAAAGTATGGAACAATGTCAGCTTTGAAACTCTTTAAGAAGAAAATAATAATAGTCTGGAAATTCCAAGCTTTTCTCACTTCCTTGTTGAGAGTCCAGGATGGCAAACAAAAGTAAGAAATGTTTAAACAAAAAAGAAAGCACAAAGACACAAACTCACACAGAGTCACACACACAGCAGTGAGTCTACTAAATTCTGAACTTTGAGGCATAATAGGGATGTACAGCAATTGTCAAACCAATGATTGGTCAACATGAGCCTTTTTTTTTAAATTATTCTGAAAATTCTCTCTTCTTTAGAAAAAAAAATGCCGGATAAATTCATCATTAAGTAGCCAGTATTGCACTGCCACCCAGAAGTTGCGCTTAAAAGCCACAGAATGCGAAGCGTCTGTGCTGCTCTGTATTAACCACGCATGGCGTCGCTTGTGTGTACGTCTATCAGAGTATGGGAGGAAGACAACTCAATTGCAGCTTGCACTACATGTAGTGCAACTGTTTTAGCAGGAGGAAAAATAGCATCGAGTTTCAATACAATAAAAGTTTATGTCATCTGAAAACTAAACATCGCAATGACAATGTAGTAAAGGAGTATGAAGAAGCAACAGTAACGCACATTATTAAAAAAGGACGAGAGGGAGGGTTCCTATTCAGGAGGCATTTGAAAACTGCAACAACTTGACTAAAGAGAGTTCTTTAGTAATAAAAAAAACAGATATCATGTAACTTGATGACCAGCCCTTCTCCGTGTTAAAGGACACAGGATTTCGCCAGTTATTTATGCGTTTTCAGCCCAGGGATAATGTAGCAAGCCACTTATTGACCGATGTATCCCATCCTGCTATGTACGATGTGGTCGCCACACACATTCATCGTCTGATCTTGTTCATTGAGGAATTATTAAATAGTAAAATACATTTTGGGGTCATAAAAATAATGCATACATTATTGTTTAACAAATATCAGAGGCTACGTTAACTAACTATGTTAGTATTTTTGTCATCTACATGTATTATTGAATTGATTAACATATCATGACCCAAAGAATCTGAATTGAATTGAACTGAGTAGAATTTGAGGGTCATGATAACACCCAGCCCTATAAAGCATCATTTAACTTGACCATGTAGAATACAACCCCCTAGTCTTAATTTAGAAAAAAGAAACATAAACATATACGCATTTACACTCTTGGTTTGTTCGTAACATAATCACAAAATATAAGCGAGAACTTTTGGAAAAGATCCTTTAAAAAGTGCATACAGTCGATTTTTATGAAAATACTTTTCCAGTTGTTAAATACGTAACAAAAGTACACACATACACACACGTGACAGCAACCAACTCATTTACAGTACATTGAAGTTTAAACCACTTTTAAGTGGATCCAAGATTTATATTCAGGTATACTTGTTTATTTTCTCACAATACAGCACTAAGTGGTTTTGTTATTTATTTTTTCAACTAAATGTTAAAGTAAATTTGATTTTAAATGTGTTTTACAACAATGCTTGCTGAACTGAGTTAACTGGATTAAGCTTAAGTCCATATATGGTTACTTTGTTTCCTTAATTTTTTTTGGAAACAACACAAAGTAACTGTGCAGCTTTATTATTTCAGCAAATATTGCATGTATCAGATCAGGACTCAGTATCAGCAGTACTTGATATTAAAAAAAATCTAACTGGATGCTAAAAAAGCTGATGGGGACGTCCGTAATTGCAACATGACATCAGGTTTTCTGTAGGTCTGCCCAAGTGGATCCCATAATATCACCAGATAAAATGGCACCAGTAGTGACGGGACAAAACAGTCTTTCCTGTCAGTTTGAGATAAATGAAGCCCCCTGGTATCGATCAGCAGCCTCCCTGCTCACTTATTATCCAACTCCAAATCCAGCAGAAAGTCCCTTGGAACCTAAGGTGAGGACTTTCAAGGTTAGACTACACACATAGCACACCTATAGACACACACACACACATACACACACATACACACACACCTCTACACTTCCGGTCACTGAGTGCACTGATAATTTCTGTTTCTCTCTTCGTTTCGCTTTAATTAGCACATGTCTTATAAATACCAATTACAAAGCCCAACAACACAAAATACACACTGCCACGCCATTTTCTCATCAGCAGGTGAGCCACGTGTGAAGGACACTTGTTATAAATGTCGGCGTTTGTCAAAACGATCAAAACTAGCGTGGTGCTGAATGACACTGCACCGACCCCCCTGAACTTACATGCTTAAAACAAGGACACAATTAGGCCTGTATCAAATATGAAAGGTCGCACCAGAGTCAGTGCACTTAGAGGAGGAACAGAACAGCGGAGGGCCTCTCTCTCCTCTGAGTGCCAACACAGCGAGGCTTGATTGGCCACTAATTAATCAAATACGAACATGATCCTCTTGGACGGATGAAAAAAACAAGAACAAAAAACTTACATATAAAATGTGTCACTAAATATACATATATTAATATAACTGGGGATTTTACCAAAATATCTTCTGTGTGGAACGTAGAAAATTAATGGGTGGTGGCAAAATGCTGATACCGTACAATAAATGAACGTACTGTATGTGAAATGCTGGAGCAACAGGCAAGAGAAGTTAAGCCAATGAGATTTTTCATTTAACTAACACATGAATGTGCTATTTCCAGAAATGTCAAACTTGGTCATAAACGAGGGCTCTGATATACAGCCTCTACTTTTGACTGATAGAGCTGCTTCTTCAAAATGCTCAGTATATGTTGTGCTAAAGTGCCTCAGAATGTAAATAATAACAACTAGATCCTGAACGATATATCAGTTTAGCCAATGTTTTCGGGCCAATATTGGCCTGTCACAGATAGATCAGTATCAGCTCATGTGTTATCGATATCGGCAAATATAAAACATCTGATTTTTATGATGATTATGATTATGGCGGTCTAATATTTATGCACTGTCACTGCGTCCTACGAATATGGTTGGAGAGTACACACTTATAAATTTAAATAAATGAACTGGTTTGAATATAAGTCCTAGATTTAATTCCCCCAAGTGATCTGAAATCGTGTGAGAAAAAAAAATGAAAAACACTGCAAACATACGGCAAAGAGTAGGCCCTGTTACATAAATTAATAGCTGTTCCTGCACGGGTAAAAATTTATTTTTGAAAGAGGAAAGATAAAAAGCAAGGACAATTCTGTGAGTCCTGGCTTTTCAGAAGTCAACACTATTAAACAGAGTTTAATACAGTACAGTTTGCTATCTGCAATCAATACACAAATTATTGAAGCATTATCAAAAATAAAAACTTAACACCACTCAGCATCATACAATCTGATCATAATTCAGTGGTGCAGTTTGCTCCATTGCTCTGATGCATCATGTCTGTATCACCACGACCGTACAGAGATGTGAGATTAAGGAGAGGGGAAGTCAAGAAAATGACGATGCTGTTAAGGGGGATGGATGTTATTAGGGGGGACGGTTTCATCAGATAGCATCTGAAGACTCTGAGGTCTACACTTCAGTCTTTTTTCCCCTTCAAGAAGTTAAACTGAATTGCTATGAAAACTAGAAAAAAATCAATTTCCTGGAAATCTGTGTGGATGCTGATTGCTGAAATGAAACCGCTGAAAGGGTTTACTGAGATGCACAAATGTGAAATGAAGAGCCAGAAAAGTCATGAGCTAAAATATAGGTTGAAATGTAAAACTTTAAGCATGTAAGCTGAACTGCTGTGCATCAAGAAGGTTATGAGGTGAAAATGTTTGGGAGGAAAAAAATCTAGAACTTGAAATTCCATAGTATAAGTGGTAGAATACATTATAAATAACAAAACAAACATCTTGGCAGTATGTGTGATAGGCCTATTTGGATACATAAAACTTGTAGTGCTAGCAGTATTTAAAGTATTGCTATAAAAAGCTACCATGACTGAGTTATAGTGGTACTAAATGCTTAATAGTATACAGTACAAAACCAGTATTATTAGCAGTAGTAGTGTAATTAGGAGTGGTAGTAGTAGTACAAATAGTAATAAAAACTGTCGTGCTAGTACTGGAATGTGATATAAAAGCAATTCACCAATCAGAGCAGTGGAACTTAGGGTTAGTTTAAATCAGCCAATTAACAGCTGCTGCTAAAGTCTGTCATTTGAATCAACCTGCTGTTTAAGTTTCACAGCCTCTTTCTGTGAACATTTCACCCCTGAGAAAACTGATCGTCACAGAAAAAGTGTGGGTTGTGTTGCTGGAATGACCACACAGTGAACATCCTAAGATTTTGCAGAACAGATCGATAAATAATTTGTGTAGGTAAAGATAAAATCTTGGCCATGAGAGCGAGAGAAAAAGTTGGGTGTTTCTACATTGATTTGGTTGAAAATGCCTCAAACCTAAACTGTGCTCAATCAAAAATGGTTTAAGATTACAAAGAGCTGCATACAACTTTAACAGTCCAAGACGTTGTGAACATTTTAAAGTTGAAATATCATCTGGAGGTCAAAGTATGCTGAAGCAGTATAACTTTAAAACTGAGTGAGTGTGATGGCTCTTCTCATTGACTCAAATTCAAACGCTTTTCCAAAAAAGTTGAATATTCCAGAAAGTGTAAATCGAAGTTGTAAAATTAATTCATACCTGAAAAGCAGAAAAAAATGGGACGATTGAGTGTTTGAACTGAGTTTTTAGCCACAAGTATGAAGGAGCAGTGAAAAGTTCCCCATTCTCTAGAAAGGGCTGTTTATTTCAGAATGTATATAAGTTGGGAATGAGAAAAACAAAACCCATGATGTCATTAAGAAGCTCAATATTTTGATATTGTTTTACTTTTACTTACTACATACTTTCAATAGGTGACAAAATGTAGGAGGAGTGTGCCAAAAAACACTGGAAGTGGAAAAATAAAAATAAACTGAATAGCAATAGTGTGGATGTTGAATCTGCATCCACACTGATAAAACATTGTGTTTGACTTTGTCTAGCATCAAAGTCGAGATTTAATACATACATAATGGAACTGATGGACTAGCATGCCTAATGACATGAGGGGGATCAGACAAATTGTGTGCTCTGGATTTTGATGATTTGATGACTTATAGACATTTAAAGAGTACTGGCTTCAATACATAACAAATTAAATGTGTCGTTATTCATGTCTAAACTTTTTTACCGCTGCATTTATATGTAATGAACTGAGCGTATGACAGAAATGAGCCTTTTTTCACTTCATGATGACTAAGGACTGCTCTCAGTATGATATTCATCTGCTGGTGATTACCTAAAAATATAATTTGAATATGTGCAGTTTTGTTTTGGAAGATGGCACATGAAGATTGACTTGGCAAGAATCCTCTGGGATACAAGCGTGTTTAATCTTGTTAATCGAAAACCCAATTACTGGCTGGAAAGTAGGGTTTAGCCAATATAAAAAAGTGGCCTTGTTAAGAAATGTTGGTTTTTGTCCATTGAAATGCAAGCCAGCTTTTAATTTGAGGGAGATATAGGAAGTGTTGGTTTGTGTTAACAGCATAATGCAATAACAGGGAAAGCAGAGTGTATGAAAGTATCTATCATGATACTGGACAGCGTAGGCTCAAACACCAAACTAAAAGATCTGATTTTGAATTTCTACCTACTGGATGAAAGACAGATCCTTGTCGCAAGACAGACGTTCTGATATCATTTTATCCTTCTTATTGATTCTGATTGCCTTGGCTTTGGGTATTGACCGATACAAATTAATGATCCAATACCAAAATTAGCATTATCTACATGGTGTTTCCAGATCCAAGTAGGAAGTTTTGTTCTGTAGTTGAACTTTTTCTAAATGCTTCGATGAAAGCACCTGGTGTTGTTGTTACCGCACCACATCATCCATTTGACTCATGTTACGTCAATTCTTCTTCGCTGCCGTAAAAGTGTAGTTGCCAGTTTCAACACTGCACAGCTTCCTGAGTTGGCTATTAGAGCAGCCAAGAAGAAGTGATGTCCGATGTGTAAGGTTCGGCAGAACTAATTCAGCTAAGTGAAGTACCAATGTCTCAGTGCATAGATTCAGTACTCACTCATTACAATGGTTGCATTTCTGAGAGGGTTGGGTATCGTTTGAGTTTTAGCGATTCCAATCCTCATTCCGATTCTGCTTTTCGATTCTGTTTCTCAACAGTCCTCAATTCTGATTCTTTGAGGGTCGAGGTCAAAAATGTCATGTGCTTATTTCACAGAAAGAAAAAAACCTTTCCAGAAGTTGACCCATATTTAGTCATATTCACATTCACAACTGCTTCAATACAGTTCAAGTAACCTATAAAAGTTACAGCTACAGCTTAACTTGCTTGTTGTTATTAACTTTTATGCTTCAATCATAATATACTCTTTCCTTGTTCACTAATACAATAATACAGCGCGTCTCCTTTAACAACAGACTGATGAAACAATGGTAAATCAATGTGAGCAAGACAGAGCTGAAAACAGCAGCAGTTAGTGGTTAGTTAGCCGTCCAGCAGTGTTTTAAATGTTATTTTAGAAGCTAAAATGTAAATAAATGAAGCTCCAGCTTCTCCAGACCGAGATGGAGTCTCTGTGTGCTGTTTCACTACTGCTGCTTAAAGTGAAGGGATTAATCCTGAAGGACATCTCTCCTGCTCCCACTCAGACATGGAGCAGGGATACGCTAACGCTGACATTCGGTCTGCAAACATGGCTCACATTCTGACAGAGTAGATGGGGAGAACATCACTACTATGAGTGTCCGTTACGCCACTGCTTACATTTTAACATTCTTAGTTTAAATGCTATGAGGAGGTTCTGGCTGTTAGCAGACGTGTAACACGTCAAAGACAGCACCCTCATTGATTGTTACACTGTGCACCTGGCAAAGGTGTTTTGCCACGTTTGCAGTGCACCCTCCCCTGCACGAAATACATTTGTGACAGCCAGGTATTGCATTGTGATGAGTCCGACTCCACATCCTTTTAACAAAATGAAGCCACACTTTTGAGCATTAAGGTCATGACCGCATACAGCTTTAACTTTACACAAGCTCCTGTCATGTGCAACGTTTACTTCGGAATCGATTGGTGGTACTGAAACTTAAATGTCCTAATGATATCAATGGAAACAAAACAAACTTTGGAACTTTGGTACTAATTTGGAACCGGCACTTCAGACCGAAGCTCGGCTACACAGACTCTGACCTCAAGTGACATCAGAAGGCAGTGCCGATACTTTGGGTTCAATGTTGTACAATGGGAGGAATTGGAGACACGTCATCTTACATCTTTATTTATGTTATTGGTTTTATCATGGATGTTTGCAATACACAACAAAGATTGCTGTGTGTGTGTGTGTAACATCACTGGATATCATTTAGAGTCAGCTCATTTAAATTCAGACCTTGTTTGGCCATTTACATTTACATTGGTAGCACAGAGTCCCATGATGACCATTTAAAATCAGGGCACATCTCTTTGGTGTTGTTGCGAAAGGCTCTGAAATTACTTTGCATATGATTTTAATTTCTATATTCAAAGACCAAAGAACAGCCCCCTGTTTAATTCCTTTGCTTCAATTCTTTATGACTTAAGCAATCATTTCTACTGTACTTACATGAAATGTTTTGCATTAGGAGCCCTACACTAACTTGGCGTGGATGTGCTGGTTTCACAGGGATTAGATTTTAGAGACATTAGAGAAATTAGATTAGAGAAATTCAGAGGTCAACATCCCAGTCAGGATCCAATCGATGATGAAAAGAAAAAATAAGATTGCTCCTGTAGCAGAATATATATTTGACCAATAAGTAAATTTGATTAATGCTGATATTGAACTTTGTTTCACTGTGGTTTACGTGCAAGCCAATACTGTTTAATTATACAAATCCTTATAATAGAATCAAGCAATTGTTTCTAGTTTTATTCTAAGTTTTAGTTCTAGTTCTGCTTCAGATCCCTAAAAGGTGATCTGATTGGCATACAGAAGCGGCAAAGCTGAGCCCAAATCCTACTGTATTAAACAAACACCCTGCAAGCTATGTAAAAACTGTGTGCCACTGAAGGACATTCAGATTTTGAATAATCATTTGGAGGTAGCCAAAGTCTCGTACAGAAGTTTGAATAGCAACATTGTTAGGGTTTTTAAGCAATAGAATTAAAGTTGAATACATTTTAACTGTCAAACATTATATAAGGGTTTGAACGATTCATCTAAAATAATGCGTGTGAATTTTGCTCGATTTAACTGAACCAGTTAATCAGTCCTCCCGTTAAAAGGTCTTGTATAAATAGAGTTAAGTTAAGTAATATTAAAAATTTTAACACCAGAATTGACTTTAAAGGAAATTTTCCCCTTCAAACCTGTATCTACATATTTAGTTTAAACACATACTTTAGCTTAAAAATGATCCTAGGCTAGACCATCTGGTTTAAATGTGGTTACGTGTGTCCCTCTGGATTTTAAAGTCAGCCTGAAACAGGACATCGAGCCGGCTGCTATGCTGACAACACTGCCGCATCTGACTGGAGAGCGGTTGTATATTGCCAGACCATCGACCACAAGTGTTGAATTGGCAGTGATGGGCCGCAACTAATTCCAACGCAGCCACCAACACCCCAGATCAGCAGCAGTCTATTGGAGGAGTTAAAGATGAACACTGTGACCAGCGCTGTTCTCACACACTTAAACTCTTCATTTCCGACCCTCCACACAAGGCAGAATTTGGTTACTCACCCACTCTGACACGAGAAAACACGGACCAGTATGCTGGATTCTAGACAACAACAACCCAGTGACGAACTGTGTCACCTGGGTTATAAGTGAATTAGTGAACTTTCATTTCTATCCTGTTATGCTAGGACGACACACATTTACAGCTGCAACTAGAAGATAGAAGATGGAACACAATCGTTTTTACTTCTGATTATAACAATTAATCAATTTACTGGTCAGGCTATAGAGTTATACATGTTAGCAATCATTATATAGCTGTAATGTTATGTTATAAAATCAGTCTATATTGTTGCAGTTTTACCTGCATATTTTTGTTTGTTTGTTTTTGTTTGTGGATGTGTGGTATTGTTGGTCTGTCCACTTCTGCCATCCTACAAGACTGCCATGACATTTGATCTGTTATTTTTGGCTTTGGCTTGAGACGTCTTGACACCTATTAGATGGATCTCTAAGAAATTTGGTAATCACTAATGTCCTGATGATTGCAAATTGCCTAATTTCACATTATAATTTTCCCATTTAAATAGATTTTTTTTTAATACCAATCACATGCAACAATAATCTGATGGTAATCCTCAGTTGGAGGTTTTTTGGGTTTGTCTTTTTGACTGCAGTCATTTTTTTGCACTTGTCAAATCTGTCTTTCCTCTCTGTCTCGGAGAAAAAAATGCCAAGGTTGTCCTGTTGCAGGATCTATCCACAAAAATCAAAAATGACACAAAAATCAAAGTGCAGGCTTTGGATGGTCAGCTAGGAGGAAGTCGGGGAAATGGGGTGAAATGGGGTGAAAAACAGAACAAAGGACTAGATTCAACCTCAAATGGGAGATCGTTCAAAGGCACTGTGTCAATACTGTAAGTGTGAAATATGTGTAGGCCTACATCTTTCAGATCTTCAGCATAGCCACGGTCTAATTCTCCCCAGACTCGCCACTCGCTGATACAACTGGTAAGTAGATGGTCTTGGAAAGCATCTGGACTTCTTTTTGTATGTGGATGGAAGTATTCTTGAAATATTTATACTGAGTATCAGGTAATAATGTGGTATTTTACTGTGTTATAGCTAATATACTATATAATATACACTGATTAGTACATAATATCTTAGCCAGTTAATAATATGTATTTTTTCTACTTTCCTTTTCACTTATACTTTCTTCATTTTGTTTTGGCCAACTGTTTTTTTCCCCCAAACCTTTGGAGTTAAAAAGTAAAATGAAAAAAATACAAGGTACTATATTTCATTATATTAGGTTCTATATTAGCATAATTATACAATATATAACAATCAAGTGGCTCTCAAGTCTCCTATGTTTGTTAAAGTGGATTGTTTTGGGCTTTGTTTAGAGCTAAGTTGCCTACAGTATTTGGTGGATTGTTTTTGTAGACTTGGTTGGTTGTTTCTCACGAGATCTGGTCATTTCCATAACTTCATGTTTGGTGCTAATTAGCAAATGTAAGTATACTAATACAGATAAGAAATATGGGGACAGAGAAAAAAAAAAGGCAATGACATGCTACAGTGATTAAACCATGCTTGAACAAGGAATTAAGTTTAGACCATTCCAACCCTAAAATCAATTTTTAACAGTCGGTACAGTACCTTCCATCTCAAGCAGTTTCCAGAGAGCAAATCCAGTAAGTAACACTCTGGACATGATCAACACACCGACAAAAAATACTTTCTAACCACTTCACCCAGAGGGCTGCTGGTTTAACTCTCCAGGCACACATACACACAGACCATGACTTTACATGCAGTATTCATTCCACCCCTCAGGGTTGCTCGTTGCCGTTACCTACAATTCCAGAGCGGCTGTCTGTCGTAAACAAGAGTGCAGCAGGCGGTTACTTAGCTGCAGAGAACAAAACGATGCAATAAGACATATTGAAAAGCACTAAAAGTTACAGGTAAAAAAATCTGCCACATCTCTCTGTCACTCTCTCCCACTGCTCTCCTCCTCCCTCACACTCCCCCAGGAGCGCCATATGAGCTGCAGTAGCAGAAACATGCTGAATTATTGAAGCAGACAAGACATCTCTCAAACTCCATCACACACGCACACACACCGTCAAACACGCAAACAGTAACTGTATCCCTGCCCTCAGGGGGGAAATAAGATAATGACCGATTCAATCTAACATGGTTTTAGATATCATAAAGATCAGAGAGAAATAAAGAGAGTGAGGGAAGAGAGAGATACTGACACTGATCGACTGGACGACTGGGGTCGTGTGAACAAGAGACAGAGAGTGGCCATGATGTATATCACACTGTGACACCACATCCATAACAAAATGGGGTTTGGGAGGGCTACTCCCATAATCTGAGCAAAACTACCATCTAAAACCATCAATCACACATGGTGCAATGGTCACTTAATCTCTCAATTTCTGGCTGTTTTTTCCAGATACGGATATGATGTTGCATTGTCACAATATGATTATGACTATTATAAAGATACAGAGAGAAATATTGTGAAAATCCATTTAAAAATTGTTACATATTGGTCATAGATCCATTTCCCTTGAGGTTAGCGCATGACAGGCTGGGTAAAATCTTCTCTCACAGTATGCATAATTTTGTATCCCGGTAACATATCACAATGCAGCACATTTTCTGTCGATTCAATGAAAGAATGTCCATACAAAATAACCACAAACCTCTTGGAAAAAAATTTGTTGATAACGCCATGAATTGAAGAGTAACTAAACTTACAACACTAGTGCACATCTCTTTGCTGTCCCGCACTATCTCTCGTGGTTCCTCTTTAGGTGCCAGAGGAGGTTTGTCTTGTTTGAGTCTGTTGCGGGAACTGCAGGGTTTGTTTTCCAAGTACTGTTTTCTAGTTGGCGTCAGGTCTTCTTATCCAAAATATGTCAAAACGACAGAACCACCCCTCTTCTAACTAGAAGTTAATCTTCATCTTTGTTCAGCTTGGGGTGTTTCTTGTTCTGTCCCTTATTGTTCTTAACATGTAGGTGTACCTGTCAAGTATTCTATTCTTTTGTTTCATAATACAAGCCCTCTCATCTGAAGATCGCAGGAATACATTTTTGTGTATGCAATTCAAATGGGTATCTTTGCATATGCCAACATATGCACACATCAATGAATCCGAGTGAAATAGTATGTTGTAAACAGTGTTTACAGCATGGGGTCATATGGATCACAGCTGCATTCAGGGTCAAAGCATTTAAGAAAAAAATACTTACTGTTGTTTGGTACATTACCATGCTAAATATCGATGCTAATATAAAGTTTTGAACAACAACAAAAATTAACAAAGGCAAACCATAAAAACTGTTATCCCTTAAAGTTCAGAAGTGCCCTTTTCAGGTCAAGTGTTTGCACACATTAGTTGATATGAATGTCTGTATCATATTTTATGGCTTTCAGTAGATTCACACCAACGCAATAACTCCAACAAATTCACACCAACGCTATAACTCAAATAATGCTAAAAAAACACATTCTCAGTTCATAGATTTTAGAATATAAAGGACCACCCAATCAATATTCCTATTACAAACAACAGGGAAACAGACATTAAAAACCTGCAGTATGAACCACCATATCAGAAGTTTACAAAATGTAATAATGCATGGAGCAATATATGAACTCTGACTTGGGTGTGTGAAGCATAGGTGATCTAATACAAGCCCTAACATAGAACACAAGAGAAGAAGTTTTACACAAGACAAGACCATATTTGTCTTCCTGTCTTGTTACAAAAAGTCTTTATGCAAAAGCAACAAATCAGACAGCATCTCAAAAGAATCTGCTTAGCAGGAAAGTCTCATATCATCTCCAGAGAGATGGACAGAGAGACATTCCCCACAGAGAGAAAGAGGAGTTTGGAGTGGCTGTCATGAAAGCTGACTGAAACACACACACAAACATACTGATGATGGGTTCCACAGTTCTCCAATCCTGCTATCCTCCGTCTATCCATTTGTTCCGCCCACTGTGCTGATGAGCTTCACGTTAAAGTTCCCACTCTTCTCCTACCATCTCGTTTTCTTCTTCCCCCATTTAGTCTTTCTTATTGTTAACCAAAAATACACTGGCAATCCTCACTCACTGGCTTTGTCTGCCTCTTTCTGTTCCGATACACACGCACTATTTATCCTGGTCATGGAGGCAGTGACCTTTGCCCGGTCTGTGACCGACTTGTCCTCCATTGTGTGAGTGTGTGTGCTTGCCTGTGTCTGTTTTCCTGATTTGTCACACTCGTATTGATCATATCAAGGCTCCCATCAGGGTTACCAGGTCCTGTAAATTTACAGATCGATTCTCAAAGAGCCTCAGGGTTGATTGGAAGCTGTGTGTGTGGGCATTTATACACATACAGCTTATGAACAAGACAGCCCTCAGAGAGAGCCATGAAAATTGGCCTCCGGTCAGTTTAAAGAGAGATAAAAACTGCACTTGCAGCTGGAGTTCTGACCTGGTTGTTCTTCTGTGAAACAACGGCCTTCAAGGCATAGATTAGAATCAACATATTCCTGATGAAATTAATAACTCAGAGTGAAAAACATGCACACAGGAGGAGAGGACGGATACTGAAATGGATGAAAGAAGCCAAACGCGAGAGAGAGGTTTATTTTTAAGGGTTCTGTTTTATCTGGGAATACTTTGAGTATAAATCAAAAGAGGGAAGTGCCAGGAGAGGGTGGCTGTGCTAATTTGATGGGAAAAAAAATTGTGCGTCCTTGTGGGGAGTTATCCTGTACGAGAAAAAGTGAAAGTGATTCCGGGGTTCATTTTGTCTGAGCTGCTTCTCTAAACTCCACCTTGCACCTCCCCCCTCAGCTAAGCAGGGCACACGCGCACACTCACACCGGAGAGCAAACACAGATCCAACAGAGGACGAGCGGTTGGTTTGGATGCGGGGGGAAGCTCCCAGTGTGAATGTGTTCACTCTGAGCTTGAAGAGGAATCTGAAGGCTCAGCAAAAACCATCTTCTCCACGAGTGCAAAGCAGGAAAACATGCAATACAAGCCAGCACACCTGCTGGGATTTAAAATAATAGTGTCACTGCAGCTGCTACCACTGCAGAAAAATAACACATAAGGACTAAAAAAAATATATAGCACCCACATTAAGACACAGTGTCTTCGTCTGAGCGGGGGTCTGTGACTGGCAGCCTAAGAGACACTGTTGTCTTGATAGAGAGAATACTAAAGATGAAAGAATGAAAGATGACAGCGTTAAATTCTCAACACGGGAATTAGCCGGGACAGGCCACACGCATTAACACACATCCGCAAAAACGCGTATGCATTTGTGACTTGCCAGGATTTTCAACCTGTCACCAGGTCCAGCAGCTCAAACCGTCTCTACATGACATGCATTTACACAAACACATGAAGCAGCCACACAGCCAGTGTCCCTCACAAATAGGATTTAGTGCATTTTTCTAAACCTGACAGCATGCAAACAGGGTAGAAGACAGGATTTCAGTAGGAACAGAGAGAAAAGGAGAGAAAAGAAGGAGGTGGACAAGGAAAGCCTCTTTCAGGAGAAACAAACAACAGGCTCAGGAGAGACAAAAACAACTTTTCCTCCTCCTTAAGACAAAAGTTGAGGCTGTCTGAAGGGCAACGGCAGCTTTTCTGTCACAAGATTCTGACGAGAGACAAGTGAGAGGAGAGGAGGATATTGTCATAAGTTCATAGATACTAGTAGTGATAATAATAAGAGGAAAAGTGTTATATACTGTATGTTTTTCAATATCTTTTAACCAAACCTAATTTGTCAAAATCAAAATCTTATTTGATAAATATTTTTTTTAAAGGATTAAGTAAACTATATGAAACTGACCAGATATTCAAAGTTAAATTTTAGTGGGGTTTTTTTGGTTTACAATAGCACCAGTTGAGAGACAGTGTGAAAGACATAATAAGAAAATCCCAAATTGTCCTGGGGATCAGTTGTCCACACAAGTTCTCAACACGGATCAAACATAGACTCTCCAATGTTAAAAAAAATGATTTTGTTCCAAGATATCACAAAGCATTTCCTCAGCTCACAGCATAAATTTGAGGTTGTGACATGCAAGGTGAACGAGGTGAGGTAATTAGGCACGCAATTAATGGATACTGAAGGACTAAAATCTCTCCTCTGAATTACTCAAAAAAAAATATATCAAGCGTCCAACAAGAGATGGAGTGAACAAATGTCTGCGGCCTAAAGAAAAAAAAGCATCAGCATCGCCACATACACAAAAGTGAGGAAACAACTGTTACATATGTACCATCACCCGTGCATGTTGTCGTAGCAGATTTTGCGCAGTGATTATGCTTTTATGCTTTACAGCTGCTGTTTGGGCTAGACCCTCATACTCACTTTCGTCCCGACCTAAGCAGAATATTTTTAAGTATATATGCTGCAGCCCTGCCTTGATGTAGCCAATAACATGAGATAGTTGCAGGCTTCCAACAAATTTGACCCTGCCCTCTTCTAACTCTGTGCTTCATACAAATACACACATATTTGCTGCAGCTATACTTTTTTTCTCTAAAAGCTCATGAAAATTAAACTCCCAATCATGAAAAAGGAAAATGGAAATACTGTTGGCATGAATCACAAGTGATTTTCCACAAGATTTAAGGATTACAATGCTATTTGACTGGCTAAGTAGGCTGAGTCACCCCCAAGCTATCCAAATGGGCACTGCATGAGGGAAATATATGGCATTAGAAAAAACTGATCGTGTTTAAGAACAGATACAGACAGTTAGAAAATGGTGGCAGGTGTGAATAGAATTAGTCTAGCACAGCAAGCAAGCCTGTTTACAAGCTTCACTCCAAAGCCGATGCAGTTTGTCATTTATCTCACAAGCGTGTATTTTGTTTGCCTTAAAATCGAATCTCAAATTCATGTCAGCATCGAGCACACAAGCAAGTAGCCAGGACGGTTTCTGAACTGTTTTTGAACTGGCATATTTTTTTTTTCTCACTGCATGTTCCACCTCGCTTAAATTGGAGCAGAATCAAAATCAGGCTTATCATGCGTTAAGCCGTGCATCTCCCATTCCAGTCCAGTTAATGGGACTGTGACTAGGCAAAATAATACATCAAACTCATTTTTTCCTTATGCTTTCAAGATACGCCACCTGAACTTTGACTGTTAAACTACTGCACCAGGTCCCCTCCTAACAAATGGACACTCATGCATAATGCAGCAGGGGCAAGCGGCTCATCAGAGATGCAAAGTGAAACACAGCAGGCTGAGGAGAACAGCAGAGAGGAGGAGTCATGGGTGAGGACAGAGGGAGAGGGAGGGGGAGACAAAGCAGGCTACGGCTGAGGAAGCACAGGGTCATTCGCCGCTCCACAGACGGAGAAGGAAAATGAAGGAAACAGCGAAGCCACAGAGGAAAAATGGAGCTCATGTCTCAATGAGAATTGAGAGGAGGAGGGTGGAACTGACTGACATCCTTCATGTCTCACTGCTCTAGTCCTTTTTAATATGTATCTGGTATTGTGTGATCCTCATCGTAAAGTCTAGTTATCAGTTGAAGCTTTTCCCCCATTTAATATAAAACTGTGCTGATTTCATGAATAATGACTTGAATCCAGTATTGTTCCTTACATTCTGAACACGCGAAGCACAGTAGGTGTTGTAGCAGTGGCATTTTAAAAACCTTCAAAGAGAAGGAGGAGGAGGAGATCTGGAAGACAGTCGGAGCCTAGAGAAAGAAATGAGCTTGAGGAAGGTACTATGCTACACCTCCCCACTCTAATCTCTGTCATTTCAAGTCCTATGCTCATTCTCTGGTTCAAACACAGGTCACTGCGTTATTCACATTTTGATCCTGCTTTTT
The DNA here is from genome assembly GCA_001698575.1 of Mola mola. Taxonomy (NCBI): domain Eukaryota; kingdom Metazoa; phylum Chordata; class Actinopteri; order Tetraodontiformes; family Molidae; genus Mola; species Mola mola. The sequence goes on along the minus strand of KV751330.1, from coordinate 561,730 downwards.
CAGAACACTTTTGGTCACCAAAGCACCTAATAAGTGGCGTTGCAAATGACTGACATTGGCCATAATATGATATTAGAGTTTTGACTCTTTTGTACTCATGTGTACAGTTATGGCTACAGATTCTCTCTCCACTTTCAGTGCAACACATTTGCCAAAAAACAGGCAAAACACACATCACACATAGTTAGAGATTAATTTAACTGATACGTTTTTTTTGTTTTTCACATTTTCTAAAGAGATTGCAATGATGTTTTTATTAGGGATGAGTCATGTTTTTAGAAATTTTTGTATAGTCTTGAAATGATAAAAAAAAAAAAAAAAAAAGGACTAAGTGATTATCGTCTTATCTTAACCAGTGTTTTCCTTTATATTTACCAGTAGTAATTAGGGAACCAGCAATTTATCAGCTCAGTGTCAGTATAGGTTGATACATATATCAGCAAATAAAGCGGTATTCACCGATGCTGGTGGCCAATTATGGTCTTCATTTTGGACTTCTGTGTGAAAATCCTAAGTAAAAATCATGTGCTTGGCAAAGTCTGCAGGTGAAGTTGCATATCAAGCCAACAATTATAATTACAGTCATCTGAGAGTGAAATACCCCGCAGAGGGAAGGGGCCTGTCAACTGAACAACAATCAATGGCTAGCATAGACACCAAAAGAAGAAAGACTGATGAAAGATGACATCCACAGCAAAACAGCAGCGCTTATCGCAAAGCTGATAGTAAAACATGCTGCCAATAAGCTCTGTCAAAGGTAAAGCTTTTCGAAGTTTGATAGCTTTTGTTGGGGGTCATCCTCCATTTTCCCCCAATGTGGTCAGTTTGCTTTGAAACTGATTGGAACCATGAACTTGCACAAGCACATGTTTTAGCTGTGTTGCTGGTCCATGGCTATGAGCGTACAGAAATAAGTAGCTATCATTTGACTTCCGCTTAATATGGCAGGTTCCCTTCTCTTTATTCACTGTGAGTCCATTTGGCCAGAGTAATCATTATCATCTGTCAATGGCGAGCAGTGATTTCATCACAACTTTCATCTGAGAGAGCCAGAAATCACAAGGACCAGTAAACACTTCACGATCACAACAACAGCAACTTAAGATGGGGTTTTCCAAGAAACAGAGACAATTGCAATAATGGCTGTTTGGTTGCCAGAGATTAATTCAGACAGATTTTCCCGGTCTAAGCTCTAGCTGTCTGGAATAGTAAAACGTTTGGAACCCGAGAGAGAATGAAAGATATGACTATGAAAAAATGGAGGACGAGAGAAGACACAAAACAAGGCAGCCACTGTTGCAGGAAACAAATGATTCCCAGCATGTTTCCCTGTGTGGGAACCCATACAATGCACACTCATACACATAAAGACCAGTGCATCTTCTGCATATGGCTGGTAGCACTGCTTGATATATTAAACATACATGTCACAGCCTTTTCCCGCTATCTATTTCTCCTCCTCTTGCCTCATTTCACTCCTTTGTCTCCCCTCCTGTCCTCCGCCCCCCTGCACTGACAGTTTCCTGTTAATGAGTTTCCCTTGCACTCTACTCAGCAGCTTGAAATAAACAGTGGGCAGCAGGCTCACACGCACACTACAGGTAGTGGAACCCTGGCTGAGTGTATTCAGACATTACCAATACTCGCTCACATCTCCCCTCCGGTCTTGTATGTGGAAGGCCAGCTCTAATAAGGCCAAAAGTAGGCTCCTGTCGACTGAAATCTCAGGAGAACATATTAGCAGGCAGCAAAACACATAATGTTAAGAATATGGGTTCATAATGGAAAGGCTGTGGTTACACTGCAGCTGACACCGTGAAGCCTGATGGCTTCTGGGTGGACGGGAGACTTCAGCTGGGTTGTAATTCACCAGCTGAGGCCAGAGTCCATAAAACATGGAAGGTCAAAGACCACAAGGTTGGTCTTATTCTTTGAAGAAAAAAAAATGGCATTCATAAAAGTTATTGAGGGCTGAAGCACACAAGAGAATTCCTAAACTATTAAGTACTCAGCAGCAGATGGCAGGTGGAGGTCACGCACTTTCAAACGCTGAAAGTGTGTTTTGGGAATGTGCAATCACAGACAGGGGATACAGACAGTGAATTTGCCTTGATTCGCCCTCAGGTAAGCTTTTTCTTAACTAATGAAGTCACGATACATGGTATATATCACCATATTTTTCCCCAAAAACCGGTTCAAAATCAACTAAGACGAAACTAATATTTTTGACCAACAATATCGTTGGGATGACCATTGGCACATGGAAAAATATGAACACAGTGAGATTTTTGATAAAGAATCATTAGTAATGTGGATTTAAAACCTAAAGTGGGTGAAGGCAAATATCTGAACCCAAACGGCCCGTTAAATTCAGAAAACGTAGTTTTTCAGTTATGCAACCTCAAAAATCAGGAAGACGACGTTTTTGCCATATCACGATATCCAAAACCCTATATGATAAATATCATGACACCCGTATAGTTAACATAATGTAAAGCACTGAATGAAATGTTGAAGCTCAAGACTTCATGGCTGCAACATCCCATCAAACGGAAATACTTTAGATGTTTTATGCATCGTTATCTGAGGCCTTTGACAACTCTGGGACTGACACTACAAGATAGAGTTCTGCAACGCAACAAAAGCAGCTGCACGGCAACTCGGCTGATTCTGCACTTTAGTTGTTACTTCAGAATAATTTCATGTTGGCATCACACTCAAAATGACTTTCAGCCACTTTACGTTCTCAAGCCCTGGTGGACTGAAAGGATCCACATGGCACACTGAGCAGCACACACCTCTATGAAATAGGGGAACTAGCTCCTATTTCGACTATAATAAACATATGCTGTACTTTCCTTTGAAGCCATGTGCCAGGGAAAAAGCATAGAGAGACTTACTGAACCATTACCACAGTGGTTGACCTATGCTATGATAACTCACTGGACTAACAGCTGCTAATAATATGTCAGCGACTCACTTCTTGCAATTCTGTCTGAAACAGATGATCGCTGTTCTAAAAGTGTTTGTGGCACGGAATGAAATGATAACATGGCGAGTACATAAAACTACTGTCACAAAGTCCTTAAGGAACAGGAATGGCTGTTTGTTTTTGTTTTTATTTCCCATCATCATTATAATCTGAGTCCACTTCATTGAGCCAGGGTTGGAACCTGCTGAGTCTCTACAAGGTGGATTATGCCTGCTGGCAAGTGCTCAAGTACTCAGGGTGCGTCAAGGGTGCACTGCCCCCACCCTTCCATCTCTCACACTCTCTCTCTCTCACACACACACACACACACACACACACACACGCGCGCGCGCGCGCGCGCGCGCACACAACAGACACCCAAACACACACAATGATTATGGTGTCCCGCTTGGCACGGTGTGGTGCCTCACAATGCAAACTCACGTCTCTGAATCTGTTCCAGGGTCTGTCCTTGCCGTACGGAGCCACGGCGCTCGGCCATTTGTCGTCAGTGTTGGCGGAGACCGGCGTGTCTGCGCTCAGCGCGAGAGCCACGACGGGCACCAGAAAGAGGAGCATCTTCTGACAGCAGGGAAGGAGGGAGAGAGACAGAGTGGTAAAAGAAAAGAGTGATAACAACAGGCACAGAGGAGAGGAGAGGGGGAGGCTGGAGGCAAAGAGTTGTAAAGAGCGGGGCGAAGTGTGATGCGCACTTCACAGAACTCTCACGTTGCGCCGCACGACGGGTCACAATAATGTCCCAGTGTTTGGCAGGAGCCGGAGTTCACGACTGCACGCAGTGTGTTGTGTTCAGATAATCACACTGCCAACGCTGGAGAGTTGTCGCGGCGGCAGACGGGGCAGCGCGCAACGATTAGCTCCGATCAGCCCATTTAAAGAGGCAATTAGTCCCCGTGAGGCTTTGTTTTCGCCTCTCCTCTGCCCCTCCTCCTCCTCCTCCTCCTCCTCCTCCTCC
>KV751330.1:537380-551208 GCA_001698575.1 Mola mola | reverse complement strand
GTTAATCAGCAAACATAACAGTTGCTAATAGACAGATTTTTTTTTTTTTATCCAAAAAAACTTAGTTCATAATTAATTTAAGAGGTTATGACATTGACATGCTGGTTGTAGATACAGAGAAGACAGACATGATTATAGACACATCACAGACAGCGAGGTTATAGCGAAGGACAGTTAGTTGTAAAGTGGTAAAGAAAAAAGCATAATAATGTTTGAAGACATTACAGAGGTGTACTTTGCTGCAATTGTTATGTTCAGGGTCCAAAAACAATTTAGTTTGATAAACCAGCAATGACACAGGGAGTTTATCTTCTTAGAGCAGTGTGCTGTTCGAGAGGAAACGACAGAAAGTTGGATCACTGCAATGCAGCAAGGAACTAAAAAACTGCTCGGCCTCCCCCCAGGGTAACAGTGAAGATGCAGCACGGAAGGTCATCAAGGTTTCTGGACTTGGGCACACAAGAGAGCTGCTCTCAGGAGGAGTTTCTCACCAGAGGTCAGGACCAGACACAGCATAACCCACACCAGGGCACAGACTCTTCTCCCACTTCACATACAAACAACTCTCTGTGCTGTTTTCTCTCATCGTCATGAAATGTTCTTGTGCTAATTATGCTTTTTGATTATATTCACGATAGGTTGTGTTACAACTTCTGAGCGTTTAATATTGCTCATTATAGCCTATATCTTTAGTGTATATATACACAGATAATGAAACGATAATGGGAAGTTTTTTTTTTTTTTAAAAAAAGGAGATTTTTACCTTCAGTGTGTTTTATGTTGGCTGGAAAGAAATATTGGTCAAGGTTTATATTTGGTTGAGGTACCAATCATTCCTGCATATCGATATTGAATTATATAGTCTGAAATATTGTGATTTCTATTTTTGTTGCCCAGTTCTTGCATTTCAGAAGAGCATTTGAGGAGAGCTGTCACAATATACTCATTTCTTTTTCATGTAATCCTTTTCTGTAGTACAAAAACAGTACAGTTCACATCATGCAGCGTGTGAGAAAATGGGTAGTATGTTTCTTGAAATTTATTCACCAGAAAATAATATTGATCTTACACATATTTGAAACAGAAAAAGAAATAAAAGCGAATAGACAAAGGAAATAAAGGAGGAAGGTCTGCAAAGAGTGAGCCGAAGGTTTACGCGCATTATCCCTGGAGAGCTGCTTCAATACCCTCAAATTAATGCTAGAAAAAAGCTCCCGCATCTCATTCATGCCATGTCATCTGGAGATTATCGTCAGTCGACATCAGCCTTTTTCAGTGCTCAACATATCACTCAATCCCTCAAATATTTGACACTAACAGCCTCTGACTGCCAATTTTAAAGGCATTTCTACCTTTTTGTCCATCACTCTATATCTGTCTGTCTGCCCTTTCATTTTGGTCTATAAAATCTACAGTATGCTCTCTGTCTCTCACCAACACAGTCAGTCTGAAAGATGAATTCTTTGCCAGACTGATAGAAGGAGGTGTTTAACATTTAACTGGCAGTTTCTTCAAATTTCACGGCAGACTGACACACCCATCCTATGAGCAAGGCAAGTCAAATCAAAGAACAATAATACTAAGAGCTGCTGCATAAATTAGGGGGGATGGGCATTTTGAGGACGATGAAAGAAGGAAAAGGTTGAAGAGGAAAGAGAAACACAGGAGTCCATGGATGACCAACATGGGTCAGTAAACCTTAAAGTTCTGTCTCTAAAATCACATGGCACAATGAGCCAGTATAAGATGTTCATTCTGCATCGCCTGGGACTTGAACTCACAATTCTTATTACAAAGGGCTCGTTGAGCTCATGTTGGGCTACCCAGACCAAGAGGTGGCTTCATGCACACTACTGAGAAATGCATGAGGGTCCATCAGCAGAGAAGTTGAGAATTTAATTATTTAAAATTTCTTAAATATTACATTTGTAGGAGATTAAGTCTATGATCCAGTGTTTCTCAGTCCCTGCTCTGTGTGATTTAGATGTTCCCCTGCATCACCCGGGAATCAAACTCACAACCGCTGACTCACCATGAAGTCATGTTAAACCGCCCGCTGGCTTCATATCGTTATAGGCAGAAAACAGGTTTAAAGAAATCACCTGTTGAAACAAAATAGAGAATGTGTGTGCTTCATTTATAAAACATTGAAGCATCTACAATTTATTTTTACTGATATTGCTCCACATGTGACAACTTGATTGTGAATTATTTTGTGTTTCCTATTTACTATAAAAGTTTGAACTGGAATAAAACTAGGAATCAAAGCTTGTATACTGTTGAAGTTATTTTTTTAAATGCATTTTGGACATTTACCAATCTCCAACCATAACATTAAAGTGTCGGTGATTGTTGTTTCATGAACATTGGAGATGTATTTTGTGGTACTCAGTTGCTAGGATACAGTAGCTTGACAAGGCTATTCAATATAACAGCAGCAGGCAAGACAGAACGTTTTACCACAAACTCAAAATGATATTGTGTCTAATAACATGAATTAGATACCTGCAGTGAAACACTCATGTGTTTTTGGCTGAATAAATCCAAAGACACTATATAAAAGGAATAAAGTCTACCCAGAAACCTTCAGTTATAGTTATTTTTTTTAGTTTTTAGTCATTTGTTTATTTTGTTATACCCCATTTTTTTCTATTTTCCATTGTTTACAAAAAAACAATGAATTTGTGAAGCAGATTTATTTCAATTCAAAATCATTTGTCTTTCATAAACATCAGAAGGCTGTGGAAAACAGTGCCCCATCATGTCACGTGTGCTTTGGCAATGAAGGAGAAACTTTCTTCTTTTTTTAACACTATCTTTAAACCGGTGTTTCACTGTGGGTATCTACTCCATGCTAGCAGTAACATTCTGGATTTGTGGTGACAACTGTGATTTATTTCCAACATTCCATGACGCACCATTCCATCACATTGTATAGCCTTGTTAAGCCGACAAATGAATTCCGTACTAGAGTCATTTAAAAAAAAAGTCATGACATCACTTCGAACTTCGAAATCAAGGAGATGACGACTATCGACAATGTTTATGAGAAAATATGGCTGGTTGATGTAAAAAGTGTAATCACCCCACATCAGACCAAGTAGGAAGAAAGTAAAGAAAGTCCCTCCCCTCCAATAACACACACAGTACACATGTTCCCATCTTTAAACAGGCAGAGCAGTCACAGATTGCTGGAAAAGTTCCTATTTGCAAAATGTTCTTTCCCTTGTAATTTTCCATGAACAGTTTAACATCATGTCTTAAGTTACATACATTATGAGAGATATGAGTGTCCAAAATGTCATGTCATAACCAACTTTGAACTGTATTGGTATTAAGATTTAGTCATATAAATATCTACAAATCATCAGACTCAGGGATAAATAATAATGATGACATTCTGCAGGTCTATTTCTGACCTTACCCAGGCTTAATTATCCTCCACAACTGTTACCCGGTCTCTTGTTTATTCTCAGCTCTTTCACAGGCTGATGATCCTATTAGTCTTATTTGACTGACTTATTTGACCGATTTGAGATTCTATTTTTTTTTTGCTCCCACAGCCATAAATGGTTCTGAAAGCAAGCCTCCACTCTTGGCTTTCTTTTCACTCCCCCTTGCACCTCCAAATTGCAGAACCACATGTAGCATATACATACCAAATTGTTATTGACAGGTATAACAAGGCTATGGGCAATGATTCAGTAAGCTGGAGATGAAAACATTCATACGGCATATACATACCAAATTGTTATTGACAGGTATAACAAGGCTGCCTGTGCCAGAGGTTCTTTAGTTGGGCAATGATTCAGTAAGCTGGAGATGAAAACATTCATACACGAGGTACGTCAGGACACAATGCCGAGCCACAACACAGCCTGTTACCATTTCTCTTTGCGCTCCACAGTAGGCTCAGTTGTATTTCTACATTAGATGCCAGGCACTCAAGCGGCATCAAACCTTTTCCAAGGCCAGCAGAGAGATTTTGTAGGTTGCACAGCCGCTGCAGCTCTTTTATCAAGGTGCTGCTGTCAGACAGAAAGCATCCTGAAGGGTATAAATGTTATAATCACTTATTTTCAGATTATTTTGGAATTATTATTACCCAGCTATGGCTCTTGGAATTGATAACCATGATATTTCTTTAGAGAATATGCAAAAGGTCTTGATTAAAAAAAGACAGAAGCATTTTGACACAGAGGCAGAAAAATATACCAAAGCAGAGATCTGTTATGGACTATGAATATCTTCTGTGTTAACCAGATTTGCAGGAAGCGATAAACTCTACCTCTGGTAATAACTTCTGTATCATCTGCATTCTCTTATCTCTTGTCTCTTAACACTGACAAATAACTTGCTACACATTACAAATGCACACTGGGTGTGAAATCTAATCCCCAGCTGTTACTGCTGCAGCCTCCTGTGAAGATGACTTCCTTGTGCCCTCATCTCTTTCTGCACTAAAGATGACAGAGATGAAAAAGAGAAGAAAGGAAAGGAGAGAAACAAATGAAATGCAAGTTGGCAGCTTATCAGCGTCTAGTAAATTCAGAACGTCACATGAGCCTGGAACAATATGATAGGAAACCAACTGTTAAAACAAGGACAAACAAATGAGAGTGAGCAAGTAAAAAACAGTGGAGCAGCTACATAGCAGTTCGTAAAAAGCAGTGGTGCTTAAGGTGGCATACTTTATTTTGCATATTGTGCTTTAACTTTTGATGTTACTTGACTATTTTGATTTTATGCTACTTTATGTTTATACTCAACAATAAGTGATAAGGAGGGAGTAGAAAATTTGGGATTTGTGTTTTTCTGGCTTCAGTCCTAAGCCATTAATCATCCCACAACCCCTCAGTCTTATCTGGTAACCTTTTGGAATTGGCCTGACCCACCAGGTTGGAACCTGTGGACTGGAAGCACGAGCACAAAAAATAATTAAAACCAACTTCACCTTGACTGGCTACAACTCACACGCTGATACTTTAGTAGTAACAATCTAATGTCATGTAGTAATAAATCACAGGTTTTCTTATGTCAGTGATGGATTTGATTGGAACAGGAGCTGCGGTTCTTGTCAACAGTCATGCTGCCAAACAGTTTGATGGCACCAAACAAACAAACAAAAAAAAACCCAACAGTTTAATCTGTCATCATTTTGTTTTTCAGTCACTTCTTTATTACTTTAAAACTTAATCCTCAGAAAAGCCACATGCCTCCAATGTTGCATTTTCCTGGAAGTCAAATGAAGTTTCACACAGGATCGAAATGGAAATGGTTAGTGTGAATTAGCTCAGAACAACAGATTATAGACAAAACCGTGTTAAAATACTTTTAAGTAAAAAATGTTTCAAAGAAGCACATTATTCTTTATGTATTAGATTTTTTTGTAGTTTAAAGTTTTTTAACTTTGATAAAACAGTGGTTGTTTTTCCTCCCAAAATTGCAAAACACACACGTTATTTTAATGAACTCCAGCTTGTGAGAATAATCCAGTCAACTTCAAATTTGGCCAGGAAAATATGAGCAAGTTCCTGGTCAAAGCTGTCAAAAGTCTATGTTTCAATTCTAATCATAGCCTGCTTTATGGCAGTAGAAAATCCTGTTTTACAGAGTATGAAGTATTGCTCCTAGGTGCTTCACCGGATTAAGAAAAAGTTTTGATTTTTAACATAAACAGGCCTAGAATGTTGATAATGCTTTCATTTCAATATTATTAATATTATTTTGTCAAACGGCCTTTGTGTTTGGTTGCAGCAAATGACAATGAAGCCTTTTCAGGGCTGTTGGATGAAGTGAAGTTAACGAAATTAAACAAAGGACCAAATGATTTCTTAATTGTCAAAATGTCTCATGTCAGCTGTCTGGTTTAGAACATTCGCTTATATGATGTTGCGTAATAGAAATATGTTGATCTATTCATTCCCCTCAAATGTGCTAATAAAACTGCTAATCAACTACTAATGCCATGATAATGCGCTTATTGCAACAAATTGCAAGTTTTGCAATTCTAATGTGACTTATCAGTCCCCAAATATCACCTTGCTAATAGTCCTGGCCTCCAGTCTGTAATCTGCACATGTGGATAAGAAGTCACTTTGTTTGTCAAATGCAACAGGCCTGTGGCTGCCACACACTTCGACAGGTGCTCGTTACGAGGGTCCGTTAACTACTTTCCGTTTTAATTAAGTTTATATTCATGTTCACATTATGGCAACTTGGCCAATGTTTCTAAATTGTTAAATAGATCAAATTAGCTATCAACAGGTCTTGTTTGCAAAGGACCGATGTATTTAAGGGCCCTTTAACTGGATTACTATAACACTGAAGACAACTTGATGATTCTCATGGAAATTCTGCATGCCGTTTGTGAACTCACTAAGTTACATTGAGACGTCCTTGAACACGTCAAATGAACTATATAGTGATATGGATTTCACCCCCCAAAAAACACTTACTGCAAGGGCTAAAGTTGACTGTGCATAGATGCCCCTGAGACAGTGCAGCAAGCAGGGTACAAGATGCATTCAAGTACAGCATACTTGAAGCGCCATAACCAAGTGGCTGGCATAGAATACAAGAACATCCGTGTCGAGTATGGGCTGAAAGTCCCCGGATTGAAATGGGCGACACCTCCAAATTTAGTGATTGAGAATGATCGAGCTAAGATCCTGTGGGACTCCCAGATTCAGACCGATAAGATGACTTATCAACCGGGCATCGATGTCGATGAACAAGGAGAACAAGGAGAACAAGGCAGTAGTGATAGATGTAGCAACCCTAAGTGATAAAAGCACTAGGAAGAAGGAACACAAAAAGCTCAACAACACCAAGGACTGAAAGAGAAGCTTGAAAGGATGTGGGGAGTAAAGGCATCCGTGGTGCCAGTGGTGATAAGAGCATTAGGGGCTGTGACCCCCAAAATGGGAGAGTGAATCCAGTAGATTCCAGGAACAACAGCTGGGATCTCTGTCCAGACGAGCACAACAATATGAACAACTAAAATACTGCACGCAACCCTCAGCCTCCCAGGCCTCTGGTAGAGGACCAAAACTTGAAAGACACACAAGAGCGTCACTGGGAAAGACCCCCCTTAATAACAAAAATCAAGCAAACAAAAAATTAAAAACCTAACACAAACTTACAAATACTCAAATTGGCTCATAAACCCAGATTTCCATATAGCAGGAGACTCAGTTTCCACCACATATAATACAAATAAACTTAACCTTATGACATCCTACACAAACAAAATGATGAAAATATCAATTTCAATGTATGAAATAAAAGGTTCCCATGTTTTATAAAATAACGCATGTTTACAATGAGGCATGTCAAATAATCTACAGAAACAGATTCAAGTATGACTGTATACCACTGTGTTTTACATGGGGCTTTGTCCAACACTTCCATACACAGAGTGCTATGCATTATAGTGATTCATTTTATATTTACCTGTAATAAAATGACTTTTTATTCCAAGTAACATACAAAGTGGATCATTTTCATGATTTATTGTAAAGATCGTATTAATTTTGTGCCTTCTTATATGCCAAAATTGCTGAATTATTGGGCACATTGGCAAAACTATATTTTAACATTTAGCCTGATTAATAAATCCCCAGGCATTAACAGAATACTCTTCAAATTTGCAGCAATATCCTGTTATATTGCATGTTAACATTAATTAATATTTATTTGAGAATGATGTAACATTTTTTTTTTTATTATTTGTAAAAAAAAACCAAAAACCTTTCAGGTCAACTACTCCAAAGGACATTGTGTAGACGAAGACTCTTTGAAAGAAACACTTGTCTAGTCGCGTATCACCAGCAGTGTTCAGCTTGCTTAGCTACTGACTTCCTTCAGTGGCAGCCGGTTGACAACAATCTGAGCTCTGTGTTAGTTTGGAGGCCATTTTCTATCCAAACACTAGCCAATAGGACCGGTCACGGATGATTTACAGCTCACTTCAGCACATGGACGAACAACTCTGAAGGTACAATTTATGTTTCAATAGCATGTTGTGAGTAATCCTAGCGCAATTAGCTTGAGTTGCTATTTGAAAAATGTGCAAATCTCTAGCTAATTGTTACCAGCAAATATGCTTATCTTAAAGGTAGTTTATTAATATTTTCCCTGTACCATAAAAACAGCTTTTGTTCAATTCAAACTGCTAATAGGCCTAGCTCTATGTATATTTTAATGTTTTGTCTTAGATATTAGGTAACTGCTAAATCAATTTGTTGTTAGCCATTGGTTTGATTAATAGAATTAATAACATCAGGGATCAGGCTAATTATCAGCTAATTCTACTCCTCTAATGGCAGTATGTGACAAATGGTTGCCTTTTGTCTGTGTGTTTTAAGCTTTCGCTGTGCTTTATGGTGTAAATAACTTCTGAGTAATGTGAAAAGCATGCTATTCTTGTGGCCCTTTAACTAATATTTCTCTGTGTAATTTGACCTCTTGTTTCTGTCTGCTGCTGTAAGTCAGCAGTGTTTTTTCTGTTTGTTCACGCCAGACTTTGTGTCAGTCAGAGTGAAACTCGTGACTTATGTTCAAACCAGGTCATTATTCAGATTCATAAGTGTGTCTCTCCTAATGCAGTATTTAAATTTGCACTGGTGGACGGACATAAACAACACAGTTGCAGTCCGTGAATTACTTGTGAGCTCAAAGAGGTGACATTACATTGACATACAGTAGGTTCAGACCGGACTTCATATTTTCATAATACTATATTAGTAAGTGCAGAACATAGTTAACCGATACTTTTTATAGATATTGCTGTTAAAATTTGAGCTAAAAAATAAAAGAGCAATTGTACTGGGCATAGCTGAAAGCTGTACATTGCAGAAAACTTCACTTGTAAGAGATAATTCGGTGAACCATTTCTTGCCATACCTCCCCTTGCCTGTCACAGATCTTGTAGTGCCACTATAATTGGGCACCCATGGTGTGGGTCATGGTCGTTGAGTGATATTGGCATTCTTTCCTTCACATGCCATCTTTGCATATTATTCTGTGTTACAAATAGGAAGAAAAGTCAAATGGAGGAAACAGGAAAAGGGAGACACCTGGAATGGACATGAATGGTTGAGATTGGGCAAAGAGAAGTGAGTGTAAAACATTAAGATGCAGTGGTTTGACTGACAAACACCCCCACACACTCAGAAAGAAAATAGGTGTTGTCAGCGGGCTTGAGGCAGAACTCTGCATGATATTTGACAGCATCAGCTCTGCCCTGACAGCTCCTGCACCCCTGTGCATTATGTGAAATTTATTTCTAAGAGAATGCAGCTGGAACGGAAGCAGCAGAGAGCACTTCTTGTGTTCACATTACTGATCATTTTGTAATAAATCCTCATTAAAGATGACTATAAAGGGTATACAAAAAAGAGAGTTATAAAAGTTAAGGGAGGAGCATTAACAATATTTCTAACAACAGTCAGTAAAGGGCTGTTAACACAGTCCAAGTCTGAACATAGACATTTCTTCTAAGTTATTCACCCCTTTAGCTTCTAGACTGAGACCGAGACAGCATACCAAAACCGTAGTTATCATTGAAAACAACAGTAAAGGCAGAATACTTGTATGGCCCAAAACATTTATTAAATTTCTATCCTCCATTATCAAATCTTTCAGGGGCTGTATGTAAATTGTAAATAATGTGCTACATCCCAACCAACTGAGCTCTGAAAATCACAGTGCACGGTTAGTCAATTATCAGGTGAATGGTTAATCATCTCTGCCAATGGAGGAGGTTATGTTTCAACAAGATAATGAAAAACTTAGTGGATAGATGTAAAGGAAGTATTTTTTTTTTTTGTTTTTATCATAGAATGTTTATAGGAAGAATAGGCGGACACAATTGATGGTGGTGCAACAGCCGGAGAGTCTGCAGCACGACACACGCTGTGGTTAACTTGCGAATTACCTTTGCCAAACCAACCACACTACAGATAAGTGTATTCCGTCCAATAAAGGAGCTTCTGTTTTTAAGGTATTTCTACTTCTTCATGAGCCTACAGAGCAGCATTGTAGACATGACACATAGCCATGACCAAAGGATGCTTTCACTGTATGTAAGTCATTACCTCTGCCAAGGATGTTGTGTTTTACCGGCATCTGTTTGTCTGTCCGTCTGTTAGCAGTATTTAAAGAGTCCTGAGTGCTTCTGGTTTTAGTCTAGTATAGATAAATATAATAGTTTTGTTGAAACATAAAAGCATCTTTGAATTAGAAATGCTTTGTCTTTGTCTTTAATTGTGGTCCTGATACAGCAGATGTGCACTGAATCATGAAAGATGCATTTTATCACCTTCATCAAAACACGCACACAAAATGTGTTTAAATATCTGAAATGGTGGTAGACAAACAATCAGCTCTGAGCCCACTAAACAAGATAATCCCTCCATGTCAATGTCTTTGTAGCGATGTGTGCGTTTGATTGCGAGTGTGGGATTAGGTTTGATTCCCTTGGCGACTCAATGCACAGGATTTTTCCTCCTTCTGTAGTCTGTACAGGAATGCATTTCTGCTTTCTCTTCAATTAGGACACATGCCAGTGCATATCACAGATACCACAGATGTGCATGGTTGTATATGTGCTCACACACAGACAAACAAAAACATGTTACTCCGCCATGTGAAAGAGAGGAAACCAGTAAATCCGTTCGTTCCTAGCATTCTTTATTTTATAGTGAAGTATTTCTCCTCGAGAATCTCAACATCTATGTACTGAAATCCCATTTACATGACAAGTAATAAGACACACAGACACACGCACACACTGACTCGTGTCAGTCACTGCACTGTAGCCGTCAAAGTGCCGGATGAAGGAAGACAAGGAAGGAAAAAAAAAACCCACAAGGTGAAAACCAATTTGGATTTTCAACTTGACATATTGTTATGGAAACTTTCTTCCACATTTATTGCAAGTAGACAAAAGTGAACCTCTTCAATGTTTGTGGGCTTTTTTTGGACAGTGATGTTACAATCAATGTATCAATTTTCTTTTTAAATGTTTAATATGTCAGGCATCGCTCAATTGTTGCTAGAAAGTCAATAAAACGACTGAAATACTCAAAACAAAGCTAACCTGTGAAACTAATGTTTGCTGCATTTTCAATGACCGCTGGAAATTAAAGCATTGTAAATTTGTTTCATAGCCATAGGGTTTAATGTTGAGACAGATTTTGGTTGGTGTTTGATTAGTGAGCTTTGGTTCCCTTGGGTTACGGATAAAGCAATGTCACACAAGCATGCAAGAAAATTGGGTGGAAGCTCAATACCCTGAGTCCACTGCCCACTCACTATTGCATAGACTCTGAGTCAAAATGACCTCACCAGTGCAAGATAGCAGGACTATCCCAGATATTTTGGCTTTCATTTTTGTGCCATAAGTGAGAGTTGAGATGCAATGTCCATTTTTGATTCAGGGCATTGGTGAAGACGCACACATCTTGTCTGCATCTGTAAGATCACTACAGGTTATTTAAATACTATTATACAATATCCTTCATTGATGATGTTGTACTTCATCAATCTGCAGTCTTGATCATCATGATTTTTAATCTAACTTCATTCTATGAGAGTTGATTGAAGCATTCTCAGAGAGAAAATTGGTACTGTTTAAATTGAAATGCACCCCGTGCAGGCACACCTGTGCTTTCTTTTGCACACCTCAAACTACAATGTCACCATGTTTCAAAGAACCATTTTGCTGATTTTCACTTGTGCTCAAAACAGCAGCGACGGGGTGACGGGTAATGCTTCCTTCCCATCTCACTAACTAGCAGTTTTAGCATGTACCACTGCGACGCCACACCCACTTTAAAATAAAGATGGACAACATAAAAGCTCCACAAAAAGTCAAGCTATTCAAATAACAATAGCAATCATAAAAATTGCAAAAAACCTCCATTTATTTAATTAATCCTTGGCTTCAAAGATAGTTAAGTTATTACAGATATGTTAGTCAGTATAATAAATCTGAGTACTGTCACCAGTACTGCATTGCTTCAAAAGTGAATAGTATCCAACTCTAATTGGGTATGTGTTAGACACCATTTGCATCGGATATACACTATATTGCCGTTGCCAGACTCAATCTGGATTTTACAATTTTAAAGCCCTGACAATAACAAGCCACAACCAAGTATTTATATCTCCCATAATGTACCTGCATGGTTCACACACTGCCAAAATTACATCAATATCGAAATTAACAAATTAGTAAATCAATCACTAATAAGCTTCTTTTTGCGGATTAATTGAGAAAGCTCGATATCATAGCACTCAGAACATATTGTGTATTCCAAAAATGTCTTTGTCTTTATTTGAAGTGATAGTATAACAGTGTTTTTTCATTAAACAGGTGCAGGGTTCGATGATTTTTTTTTTTTGCCCGATTATAGAGTCAGCTTAATTCAGTCTGTAATACGTAACAATACAAGGTACCAGGGCAGATTTATCTAATCAGTGTGTCATTTTCTAAAAGCCTCCAAAATACAGGCCTGTGTATGATTCCCAAACACCCTGTTCCACTTGACACTGACAAGTGAATAAAACAGGTTTTATAGCCAGTCAAAGAATTAGTTAACCAGGTTTCTGGGAAAATGTCAGCAGAATGTTGCCTGTAATTAGTTTTATCGATTCTCCCTCTTAGTATTTATTTCAGTGATAATACACTTGACAATATTCCCTAAATCTTTTTCTTGTCACTTTCCTATTGAGCTTTCATTTTTCTGACGTTTGCATTATCTGAAGTGATTTTATGTCCTATGTTTCTTCTTTGTCTGCTATCATTTACTCTCGTATGTATCTATTAATCAGTTAACAGAAAAAAGCTAACTTGCAGACTCCACAACAAAAGTACAGTAATGTAATGTATACAGTAACAACCACATTTGTGTAATTAAAATTGATTTATCATTTTAATGATGATCACAATCTTCAGTCACTTTTGTCTTGGCAATAGAAATGTTTTGCCACAATTTTATGAATTGGGAAATATTATAGCATATTGTTTCCATTGTAATGGTTTTAGATTAATTCATTACAAAAGGATAAATGGGATGTAAGAAAAGCAATGCTATAATCGCTCCTTTTCCATAAAATGTTAATAACACTATCAGGAATGACAAGTTTTTAAACCACACCCAACTTTAACTACATCAAAAGGTATGGTAATTTAACAGCACTGCTCTCCCCTTGGGTAAGCTGGAGGTTAAGGAATTCTGTGGGAAAAAAATTCAATTACAAAATCGTTCTAAGAGAAATAATGAAAATTCAAATGGATTATGTAAATTGTGCCAGTTAAGTGGTTGGGGACAAGTGTGGCAAGTATGAGATCGCGCACCAGCACAATCACACGCACACACATATTAGCCGTTTTTGCTTCACTTTCATTTCAAATATTGTAACGTGAAGCTATCGTTCCCTCCCTGTCACTGCTTTGATAGCCCTGCTAATGTTGCTTAATGAAGTTTGTTGACAAAGGGACAGTGCTCTGTCCTGTACTGCTATCTGGGGACAGAGGAGGCGGGAGAGAAAACCCGGAAGATAGATTACCTTCCCCAATCACTGTCAGCACACAGGGAACTTCTGAGAATCTCTTTACGTCTCCCTCTAAATCTCTCTCTCCCTCACTCTTGGGGTTATTATGGTTCCTATACCCTGCTCACTGACTTAATGCAGCATGAAAATAGAAGAGTGAAAAAGAGGAGGAAGAGGTACTATGAGAGAAGGTTAAGAAAAAAAATGGCACCGGGGGAAAGGCTGTAAGTAAACATTAAAACTGATTGGGTGATGAAAGGGAGAT